>JAVQJD010042797.1:0-38803 GCA_036023655.1 Nannoperca australis
GGGGGAGGCCCCGGTTTCCCTATTCTGGGCGAGGTTACTCTGTCCTCTTGCATGTCACTCATGGAGGGTTTGGGAACCACTCTTAGTCTGGCTCCTCACCTGGGACCAATTTGCCAAGGAAGACCCTACCAGGAGCTAATAATCCATACAACGCAGCTCCCAGGATCACTGGAGCACACAAACCCCTCCACCACATTAAGGTGGCAGTTCAGGGAGGGGCCACTACAGGATGACACAGCATAACATGTCACTACATGACCATGAGTATTAGGATTGATAATTGTAACAAATAGAAAAAAGTGGAATGTAAAGACCTGTGTTGGCTGGCCGACGATCAGAGAGGTCACAGATATCAGCTGATAGAAGTAGTTGGACTGGTCTTTATAATCATGCTGTATTTATTTATGAGTTGATACAGCCTAAAACAGATTTTGCACCTTTCACAGTAGTTTTTCAACATTAGATAAAAATGTATTTAACCTGAAGGAAATGTCTTTGCCTAAGATGCTTGATATATTCTGTAGGCTATACACAGTATACATATATAAGTAGTGAGAGAAATGGTAGAAGTATACTAGGTATCATACATATTAAAATATAATATACATATAAAAAAATGATTGCAAATAAATCTAGAAAAACTCATCAGGAAGGTCAACAAAGGGCAGTCTTACTGTCTAAAATGGAGTGGTGATCTTTCTGATTTATTTAATTGATTTGTTTTTGCATTATAATAGTGTTTTTCATTGCTTCTCTACAGATTAATAAAGTAAAATAAAATAAATGACCCTACCTAACTTTATCTGCTCAACATGATTGTTACCTCTGTGCAATGGAGCAAGACAAGGAAATAGTGCGTGACAGATGACACAGATGAAACCATGAAACACACTCTACTGGTGACAAAGTACACCAGCAGGAAAGACGAGAAGTTTCAAAGGCCATGAAACGATCCAGAGAGAACACTGAGACGTTTCTCTCAAGTTCGTCTCAAACCACTAGATCACTTGTCAACACCTAATAGTTTGCACGGATCACCCACACAGCATATATCCATAGTTATAGGGCACTTGGCTAGCTGTTAACGTGTTTCATTTGGAAGAATGATAAAGGGTGATTGGCGTTCTGCTTTACGCACTGTGTCCTGTCATACATCACCTCCCCTGCAGATGGCCTCAGTGAGCTTCTGAAAATCACCTGACCTGCATGCACAGCTGTGCATCCATTAATGACGGATGCAGTATAAAGTACATACTAGAGAGCAGTGTTACACTGTAGTTTGTCACAACATCCAAGCTAACTCTTTGCCATTGTTCCTCATTATTTGCTGATGTCTTGCTGCAGTTGAGTTGTTTGCATTCAATTATTATGATTAAATTATTGTCTAAAATATGAAAGTAAACTGTTTATATTATGTATTATGACAACATGTCCTGCAAGTTTACTGTTGGTAGAAAATTATTTTATGGCCTCGACCATCAAATATCCTGCCTTGGGCAACCACCAACATGATGCCAGAACCTAAGTTTCGAAAAGGCTATAGAGGAACAACCAAAACCAGCAAGTCACTGTGTTTCTCTATCCCATGATTCATCCTCCAGCTCTGTCAGCTGTGACTGGTGCCACACCCTGCTCCCCGGGGCATAAAGAAACCTCTTAGATTGCAGGTGCACCGACACCTTCACTATCTGATCCCCTGATCTGGTATCATCTTCACCTATCAACTGGGAAAAAGTGCCCCCTTGGATCTCCTTTCCTTCTTCACACTTGTGCCCTCACCCTTGGCTTAAACCAGCCATCATCTCATGCCATGCTAATTTAATCAAAAAACACATCATATTGCAGCCTTGTCATGAAATAAAGTCATTTTCTCTTCTTCAGCCTAGCTTATCCTTCATTTTTGTTCATTTTCAGTGACTGACTGACAGAAAAATTATCAGTCAGTCAGTCAAGTGTCTCAGTAAGCCATAACAGTGTGACAGTGACAGCATGAACAATTCCTGGTCCCTGAAACCAAAGCATCATTCATTTTATTAATCACACTTGTGCTTTTCCTGTCAAAATGTTTTCAAACTTCAGTATACTTGGGTTGGCTGTTAGAAAACACTAATTTTATATATATTTTATTTAGTTTTCTGTTTACTCATTATAATGCAATATTTTAAAATCCCCCGTGACCTTAACAGCAGCACTGCTGCTGGCAGCATCACGGTTAACTAGAACCGGTCAAGTAATCACATTACTAAACTTGTTTATACACCCTGAATGTGTACCTCGGTTATGAAACAACACTTGTCTTTCACTGCAAAATTGATTTAATCTCAGAGTCCATGGATAAATAAGTCTAACTCCTAGGAGTGAGCCTGAGTTTCATAATAGTTTCATAACACAGAGAAAGTGTTTTTGTTTGGTTTAAAAGATTGCTTAACTGTTACTAATAATATATCTGCTTCTATTCTAAATCTGTAAAGACAATACATATCTAGAAAACCATTTATATTATATTTTAAACACTTCTAAACAGTTACAAAGTACTTAACTTTTTCACAATCTTGAATAAAAAATGTTCAAATGTTCATAGTATGAAAATGATGTACAGAACTACGTTAATGTGGTGAGTGGTGTTGGCTGTGGTGGGTAAACAGATGCAGTGCAGTAGTAATAATAACAATACAGACGATAAGTCAATGTGCATAGTAGACAACAACCTCAATGAGAAGAAATGCAAGCAATAGCATATTTTATTAGACACTCCCCATCTGGTAAATGCCCCAGTGTGTAATAACAACATTTCTGTTATAAATTTGTTTAACTCACAGTAAGTGATGTCACTTACAAACAACGTTTTTCTAGAGCCACACCGGATATTATCTAAATGTTTTCACAGGCTAATCACTTCCTACGACTGGTGACTAACGTGACTTTATTTGTAAAATCGCTGGAGTTCCCGTTTAAAGCCTTTACACACCGGGGACATAACGAATAAACAACATGAAAATGCGAAATACTTGCATGCAAATATTTACTCTACTACATCCAAACGTAAACTAATTACTATCCTGCATCCAGAGTTTGCTGCTCCACATATTGTCCTTGTGTTCATTGTCTTTATAATTTTTGTGTCTTTTGTCATATAATACAGGTAGAGATCACTGTAGAGAGCAGCAATGATGAGAGCACATGGCCAAGCCTCTGTTAGTGTTTCTTGTTTGGTTTTATTCAAACATACTGTATCTCTCATGAACATTTATGAGTTTAAACTGAGAACAAGCACTGCAACCTGAACAGAAGCATGCAGTCTCCGCTAAGCTCAGCATCATCTTTGTGTGTGGTGCAGAAACAGGTCACTGCCCTCTGATCTGGACTGAAATCATGCCAGCATAGTGTACGTGAAACACGTGAGGTGGCAGTAGAGCAAGCAGGACAACACTGTCTTTTTAACCTCAAGTGTGAAATTGAATTTGGATGAATGAACTTTGTTAGTCATGTGTTATCACATGTTTCACTGGATAAAGTATATATTTAAAGTATTCATAGTATATAGATCGTGTGGTTTTTAAAAATGTATTTTGGAATCTCCCACACAAAGACACCCGCAGTGCCGGGGATTATTAATTTACAGTTCTGAGTCAGGGTTAAAAAGGTCACAACACTGCCTGCATCATAGACAACGAAAGCTTATGACTCGTACATACATACATTATTATTTTTAACATATTTGTACACAAAGGAACAAACAAACAAAGCACTACTTCACCACTCACTGTTCTAACTTGCTTATTTAGTAGGAGGGATGTGCAACTCATGGTCTGGTTTCAATCCACTCCTACTCTTTTTCCAAACAAATTACTAAAAACACACCCACCCCACTCCCACCAAAACATGTATTTTTTTCTTTCTTCAGAAGCATTCTTTTTTTGTTATTAATTGTACGGATTGTTATAGCTCGGCTTCTGCTGCCATTAATGGGTAACTTAGACGAACACAGAGAGCTACATCATTGTGTGAAAAAGTTATATATTTAGTGCAACTTCATATAACAATGTAAAGTGATGCAACAATGTACCACTGGGCCAGCTATTCATAAATAATGTTTTCTATGAGTAGTTTGATTACAGTCCATAGGAGCCTGCAACAGCAAAAGTAGTGTAATGCTGGCCTTGGCTGTTGCTATGTAAAGCTTGGTCTGGTCCAAAGTGCAGAAGTGACATTTGTTCAGTTTGCTGAGAGTCAGAGTTTTGGCAGGCCACCAGAGTCTGTTAAAATGACAGTTTGAAAGAGGAACAACATACTTAATCTTAAAATCATAAAAATTTGAATACAGGCAACTTATGTGTGATGACAGTGATTGTTGTTAAATGCTGGGACTGCTCCTGGACACAGATACGCTTATCTATTCAGTTCTAATAAAACATTGTAAATGAAATTTACATCTGTAAATCTACAACCGTAACTTGTCTGCATATTCATGCAAGCATTATGCATTTGATGAGAAAGACAGTCACTGCTAGGTTTAAGTGAACTATATGACCAAACATATACCTCTTGAAAATAGGCCACACACGGCCACCAAACTATGTCAGGGACACATTTACAGAACCAAGAGTTTACAGCCAAGTTAGCGGCTCTGTGAGGCTATACTTAGGTACAGGGATGCAAGGAGCTAAATGCTAACATACTCATGATGAGCAGTCTAACATGCTGATATTTAGCAGGCATTACTTACACAGTTTCATGGCAATCCATCCAACTTACAAACCGATACCCATTGAGCCATGCTGCAAGTCTGAATGAAAATAAATGTTATAAAAGGTCTTCTTTGTCAGTCTACTGTTAAGATTAAATATTAATCATCATAATAATTATAAGTAATATGGTTTGTTATGGAATCCTCAATCAAACAACATTCAACGGTTCCATCACAGTTAGATGAAATAACTGATCAATTACTTGACATCAGCTGTTTAGTCACCTTCATTTTTGACCTTTCAGAATTTGGAAACATACTAACAGGTTTCACTTTAATTCTACAAAGAAAGGGTGTTTTTTACTGCGGATGCAGTAAGAAATTGCACACATTTCCTTCGTTAAACCGTCCTTTCATCTTTTACCCACTAAAATTTCCCTTGAAACAAGGCCCCAGTTGCAAAGGAAGTTCCATTTTGGCTTCTTCTTGAACATGTCGAGAGAACAAGTGCTCACTTGTGGTCTTTCTTAACCTCTCTGTCCCACACATCTTTTTGTATGTAGGTCAGTGGAAAACTTACTCCTCTCTCAGAAACATCACTGATTAACCCTGATTGACACAGAAGAGTCCGAACTATTACGCTGTCATCAGGCCTAAATCTGTCCTTTACTAGTCAACCTGCTGCTCCACACGTTGTCTCTGGGAAGAAAGTGCTGGGTAAGCAGGTTACATCAGCGGGGGGTGGGGGGCAACTGTGGAAGAGACAAGGAAAAGAGAATAAAACATAACGAGTAAGAACGATTATTGTTGCCATATAACGTCTTTTAGGTTTACAATCCAGAGGCATAACATGTTCAGTAGGCTATATGCTAATGCGTCCTATTGCTAGTGTGTTTTTTTATTCTAAAACGTAGCCTATGACAGAAACGCGCGCGCGCGCACACACACACGCACATACGTGCACAAAAGCAGTGCCTTATCCGGTCCGAACCAGTTCATGAGAGCTCTGAGATTTGGCCTCTCAGCATGGAAGCAAAAAAAGAACAAACGTACAATTGCTTTAACCTGTTCTTGAGCGCTAATAAACCCCAACATGCAGCCAAGCACAACCGAGCAGGGGGAGAGGCACTGAACTAAAGGGAGTGGGAAACATATTGGAAACACCTATTGACACATCATTTGGATATCAAGGACCAAACAAGATAGAACCATCCTTAGACTCCGGGATTGTCCCAGTTCTCCTAATAATTACACATGAATGTAGAATACTACAAGCTTGTATTTCAACAAACACAGGCCGGTTTCAGACAGAATCAGGCCTTCGCTGCGGTGTGGGAGCCGAGCGACTTTACGGCGTCGTTTTGCTCCGTCGTGGCAGGGTTGAACAGCTGATGTAGCTACAGTAATTACGGCACCGATCGACCAGTCTCTACCATAACAGCTGCCAGGTAAACAGGTAAACAATGCTACAGGTGAACTGTTTGTTCAGCAGCCCGCTGCAGCTGGCCAGCCCACACAGCAGCAGCCGGAACGCAGTACCCTGGTTCAAATGAAGGGGTTAATCTGCGTTCTCGCAGCAGTGAATTCAGTTAAAGAAGCAAAACCAGTTTGTTGAATACGGGGGGTGAAAATGTTGTGAAATGCACAGTGATGCGTTTAAAAGAAAACGGTTATAACTGTTTAAATAACAATGAAGAATATCTTGAGGGAGGAGACTGAGTAATTGTTTTGTTTTGGGTGTCTGCCAGTCTGTAAAAAAACAGACTTGATGTACAGACTGATTGGATTTAGTTTAGTTAACATTGCGGGTTTGTATGATCGAACTGAAATGTAAAACTGATCGAGCAAGACACTCCAGCTGATGTATTCTCACCTGTAACCTTCGTGTGAACTCTACTGGGGCCATGCTCTCTGAATTGATTGACAAATGTTCAGTCCTGCTTTATTATCATTTAGAAACATACACTATTGACTTGCATGCATGTACACCCACACATGAACAGATGAAAATAACGTAGGTAGAAATACACTCACACACACACACACACACACACACACACACACACACACACACACATACCTATGCACATGCATACACTGCGTGAATTTCAGCAATCAATGTTCCCGCAGGGTTCAAATCTAGGTCATGTAACTTTAAATTACCTCTCTACTGCTTCATTTTAGCTTCATGACTGCTCAAAAAACACACAAAGCTAAATATTTGTGGGAAATATGGATGCCTATATGATAATAAGCTGGTAGGGGCTGGTAGAGGTACTGCTGCTCTGAGCAAATCTTGAATAAAACCAGAGATATACACGTCTGTATAGCAAGACAAACCTTTAAACTTCCTTGCCATCAAAATGAAAACTTTGAGCTAGGAAGATATTGTTTTACAGGCTGTGAACCACTTTGGATCTGAGTGGATTGAGAACTCCAAGAAAGTTATTTTTGAACTCTGCCCAAGCTCTTCTCAATGCTTTATAGCAAATAAAGGACCACAAAAAGATGTAAATAACATCAAGAGCTGCTTGAAACTACTTATCAAGGCTGGTGAAAACATTCCTCGCTTTATGTCTCATCATCTAGACAAACTACTTCCTGTGACTTTCAACAGTCTTGACATTTCCTGCCTGTTTGGGAAAATCGAACTTCTAAGCACGGACATTTCTAGCATAAAGCAGGCTATGTTTATGCAGTCAAATATTTACGAGGATCTCTGTACTGTAACAACAGATATAAGCCAACGCTTGTCCTGATTTAAGAGGGTGTGCCCAGGATTCCCCAAAGTGTTGCGGAGAGCAACGCAGGCCCTTAATGCTTCTTTCCTGGATACCAGTGCAGCAGAGGCTGCCACTGTCACCTGTGCGGAGGCATGTAGTAAAGGAGGGCCGCTGACTGAAACATGTCACTGGAAATGCTATGCAGTCCAAACACGGCCTGAATCCTTCCCAAGAGAAGAAGACAAGCGGCATTGTTGGAACCAGCGCTGGGGGAGACATACAGGTTGTAAAGACTACAAAAGTCTTGCCTGACTTGGAGTCAGATACACTGGCTATTTACTGGAAAAATTAACTCCACAGTGATGAAAGTTGTCAAAAGATAGACTGCACAATGTCAGTTTAGTTCTTTCAAAATATCCACTGGTGCATTGAGGTGGGTGAAATGTATGATCCACAGCTTTGGCCATAAGGGACCAGGGCTAAAGCAGGGCCATTGGATAAAAAAGAACTTACTGCCACAAGCAATGTGCGTATACATGAGGCTGGGGAATCTGCTGCAATGTAGACAGGATCATAATTGATGACTATTGTCATATAACTCGCGTGGCTTGGGCCTCGGACAGAGTGCTGTGAACAAAGCGGGAATTCTGTGTATACAATAGACATGATTAGCTTTAGCTAAACAAGATAGACAATTCTCTTAAAAATGATTTCTTTGGGGCAAGCAGTCCACAATGGATCTAAGTATTGTAATAGTGCATGGCAGAATACCTGGGGGGTTGGCCATTCTTTTGCATAAGAAATATGATCCACTGATTCAGCTAGAGGTGGATTGGTGCAAAGCAATTCAGTTTGCTTAAGAATGTTTTTTTATAATTTTAAATGTTTACACTCCTTATAAATGTTACAGAAGTGAGGATAAATATCTTAACAAGCTGTCCTTTATATGTTAGAAAATGCATATACATGTATATTTGTTGTGAGTGATATGAGCTGATATTTCAGATAATAATTCCTTGTTTGGTTAACACTTAATCCAGTCTTGTCATGATAGCAAGCTGGTGCTGTCAAGCAAAATGCAAAGGAAAGTTACATACATATTAGTGAAGCATGACATTTAACATCTTGGCCGGATCACTGTATATGTACAGCAGATGCCCATGGTTGTCTTGAGAGTGTTGAGATCTTACATCATCTCTACATGTACATCTCTACATATGGTCTGGCCATAACAGATCACATACATGTCTCTAAGAAATGTTGAGAGTCTATACTGACCAGTCATGATAACCGTGAATAAAGCTAGATTGGAAACTAGATTGGTCAAGGCTTACAGAACATGACCTCTGGCATTACAATTCAGTGACCTAAAAAAGCCTAAGCTATGCTGATACACCACTTGATGCTATTATGTGTGGCAAAATTAAGAATCAACACCACAATAATGCGCTTTGCATAATTGATACAATCATGAATTGTATAAATGATAGCAGTAAAATCTTCTGTCAAAAAAGGCCAAAACATCATATTGTCAAGGCCAGGATGGAATGAATATGTGTCTGAATTCCACTTTGAGGCAAAATAAGCTTTTAAAAACTGTGTTTTATCAGGAAAAGCTTGGTGTGGTTAAAATATGCTGTACGCTATATTGAAGGACATGAGCAGAAAGACATTTTGAAAGAAGTTAAGGTTATCAACAGGAAAATGTCCTTGACAACTAGTATTAATAGAGTGACTTGTTCCAATAATATTGCTGAACTATGGAGAAAACATTGTAGGTCCTCCTTTAACTGTATTAAGGGTGATGAATTTAATGTTGGTTATGTATCCAATAAAAATGGTGTGGTTATTAGACCTGATGAAGTGGGCCACTATGCCATTGAGAAAATGGCAATGAACAAGACAAGTGGCCTTGATCAAATAACAGCAAAACATCTTAAATATGCACATCATAGCATCTCAGTCTTACTTGTGTTTTTCTGGACTGCTAATGTATGGAATACCACTTGACTGTCTGCCAGTTGTCAAGTGTATTATGTATTTATGCACTAATGGAATTTGCTAGTACATATAGAAGACATAATACTACAATATTTATGGGCTTTCTTGATGCGTCCAAAGCATTTGATTGAATTAATTGTGTGAGAGATCCCCTCATATTTGACAAGGATCTTGCATTTTTGTTTTTCACATCAAACCATGCAAGCCAGATGGGGTTAGAGTATATCTTCAGCCTTGACGGAGTTGAACACGGTGGAACACTGCCACCTGTTCTTTTTCAAATCTACATGGATGATCTTTCTAAAAAGTTAAATAATTGTAAAACTTGCTGTATAGTGGGGAATAATATTATTAACCATCTGATGTATGCTGATGACTGTCTCCATATAGTGCTGGCTTACAGCAGCTGCTTAGAATCTGCTCAAACTATGGTGTTCAGTACATCAAATTTAGCTTTAAAAAGTGTCATCATGATTGTTAAAACCAAGGAAGAACTGATTTTTTCCCCCTTCATTCTATATGGCAGATCAAGCACTATATATGGTGAATAAAGTTTGTTATTTGTGTCATATCATCAGGGATGACCCATGTGACGATGTGCAGTGCCAGTGCAAACTGTATGCACAAGCAAATATGCCTGCATGCAAATTTTATGTGTACTGATGAAAATAAAAACAGCTGTTTTTAAAACTTACTGTACTCCAACAGGATACCTTTAGGTGTTTCACATGAGCCTTTTGACTCTAAGCTCTAAGCAAAAAAAAAATTCTATAAAAATATGCAGGCAATGGGAGTGGGAGAAAGCATTAGAGCAATGAGCTTGCTTGTGTTTTATGCTTTCTCTGCATCTCTGAATAGCCATAGCTCTTCAGATAAACCACAAAGGTGATAAACATGTTGTGTTCTCTTGGGGAAAAAAACTTACCATATTTAGCAGGCAGTGGTCAGAGAGGTATTTGCTTCTCTGTTATTATAAGACACGGCCCTTATTAGATGCAGCCAGAAGAATTTGAAACTTGATGTTGGTTATGTTGTATCAAAGTCATTTGCCTCCCGTTTTGAGGGGAGTTGGTAGTCAGTATGATCTCCTACAGCACAAGATGTATTCAACAAGCTAAATACAAGGGCCAAGTCACTTGAATAGCTTTCCAATGTTAGATGAATAATCTTCACAATATCATAAAATGTGATGGTTTTCTTTCAAACATTCATGGTATTGTTCAAAACAAAATCATAGTGATTTAATGTTAAATGTTTGTGTTAAGAGGATGGTCTTGCAAAAGCACATAGGGACCTATGAGGCTCTATCAAACAAAACAATGTCATCAATCTTTGGATTTATCTACCAGTGATAGTCCCCCTGGCTATAGATTTCTGAAAAGCCACCATGCTCTTTCAGCTTACTCATGCACTGTTAGTGTTGCAGAAGCACACTTACTTGCAACTCTAGGAGTGGCCCAACAAACATCTACAAGTCAGCAAATTATCAAATGTACTGACATTCTAGGCTTCAAAAGCCCAAGCTTGCAGAAGAAAACCTGAAAGCTAACTTGTCAGCCTACAATGTGATGCTTGTTTGCATGTGTCTGCATGCTTGATTACCATGTGCATTTTTATGTGTGTGTTTGTACTGCTCCAGAAAAATTCCAAAGCATGCTGGCTCATGTGTGGTTTGAAGAGGATTTACAGGAATTGGAGGAGAGGTGAAGCAACAACGGCTCTGGAGCAAGTGCCCCAACCTACCGGCAAGAAAATGACGTATGAAAAAGGCGTATTGTTTGTCTGTGTGTGAGGGTGTGATCATGTACTATATGCACACATAATTTCTGAGAGGCCTATAACCTTCTTAAGTGTGCACATCTGTATTTCTGTGTGCCTGTGTGTTTAACGATCTTGTCTGTGTGTTAGACTGGTCTCAAATTGATCTCCTCCATCCTATTTCTCTTGTGTAAGAACATCATGACTGTTGACTCCAGAGTGTCCCTGTTGTAATCTCCTGACCTGATATCTGAACATGAACAAACCTATGTTTGAGCACTGGAACCGCTATCATTTTGTAATTTAGCTAAATACAGTTCTGTCATTGGAATTAATATAACTTTAAAGATGTCGTACTTGTACTTGTCTTTTTACTTTATATATTGAATGAATTAGTAGAATATGTCGTTTTTGTCCATCATAAAGACCTTAGAAAGATCTAGTGATTAAAGTGACAATATTTGTAAATAACACCCTCAAAGCAGCTCTCACAAATACAATTACTGCTTCAGCAGTTCAACATATTCATATGATCTGGCCCATTGAGAAGTCTGTTTATTTGTGTTTATTCAGTTAATCCTTATGGCCACAGATAAAAGGAACAGACAACTCTGTGATTCTGTTTGAGCATTAGCATAGAGAGATAGTAGCCAACACTGAAAATTGATCGAGTCTGAATGGCTAGTATTGAACATTGATCATTTACGAATGGGCAACACTGCAATCAAGGTTTGCTGCTTTGATTAAATCTTGATTAAATCTAATCCTGATAGTGTGGAGACTGTTAAGATAAAGGTCTCAAATGATTGATGCAGGGAGATAGAGTTGAGATGAGATCCATGCCTGTGCACTCAAATCACCACACAAAAAACCTGACAAAATAAACTCAAATATATACACACACACACACACACCATGAACATGAACAGTTGTTCTCTGCCATTGAATTTAGCCAACACATCCCCTTCAAACCATTTCAATTCCTGATGTTGCATAATCCCCAAATCTTAATCTAATGATAGCCTTGCTCTAGGTATGTCGTCAGTGCAGACCACAACCATTCCTTTATGCACTGTTTTAGACTGGCTTAACAAACGACTTCCCCTTTGGGATTGGTCATGGGAAACCGGAGTGAGACACAGAGGAAGCGAGAGAGCGAGTTAATCTCTTCTCTTCAGTTTTTTCTTCCTCTTGTGCTCTGTCTGTGCGATGGAATGCCAACAGCCAGGTAGCTTCGTTTAGCTCAAAGCCAGGAAACAGCGAAAAATGCAGTTTTAAAGCTTACTAATTGACACAAAGTGTAAAAACAACGAACATGTGCAGGATTATTTCTTGGCTGGGCGAAGTGATTTCAATTATAAGACTCTGCTTAAACATACATAATAACATAATCCTCAGTAAGACCATAACCTGTTTTCACACTTTTTGTATGGATTAAACAAACAAGATATTTAACGTGTTACTTAGTAAGCTTTAAAGGTGCTGGTAGGGGAATTTTGTTACATTTGGCCAGAGCCAGGCTAGCTATTTCCCGTTTTCAGTCTTTATGCTAAGCTAAGCTAACTAGTTGTTGGTGCTATCTTGATATTCACTTTACAGAGTGGTATTAATCTTATCATCTAGCTCACTCCAAGAAAGTGAATAATCATTTCCCAAAATGTCAAACTATTCCCTTAAGTAAAAGTATATATATTATCAACAACATATTACCTATCAGTGTCATATTATCTTTAAAAAAAAAAACTTTTTACTGATGCAATTACATGTAAGCAGCATTTTAACGTTGTGTTGTGGTGGAGCTAATTTTAACAACTTTAAACATACCATTACCTTTATGTACTATTGTACTGCATGTTGTTTTTTAAAATCCTAAACTGTAAAGTAATCAGTAGCTGTTAAATAAATGTTGTGGAGTAAAAAGTGCAATATTTTCTTCTGAAAATCACCTGGAATGGAATGGAAACTGGAGACACACAAGTAAAGTACATCAAAATTCAATTTCATGGAAATGTAATAAATTAACGTTTCACTGCTGGTGGGATGGAAAGAGAGACCAGACATCAGGGAAAACTAAGATACAAAAACAAAGACAGGAATACAATGAAAAGAATCAAACAGATAGACAGACAAGACTTTTTTTTTTTATCAAGCCACTTTATTCAGTCACTGAGCCATTACCTTGACACAGTAACTGTCTGAACTCCAGCCACACTACAGGACAGGGACCCAGAGCAGGTCAAGTTAATGTGTCATCAACGTTGGCTTTCAGGCACTATTGTGAAATTCTTGTGTGAATACGTGCAGGGCATGCTGTCAAGGGAGAAAGGGGGGGTTATGTTTAAAGGGGCTTATCTCAGCAATTGATCCGCTGGTATAAAACGCTAGCGATGGCAGGGACTCAAGAGTGGACATACTGCTTCAGCACTGAGCCTCCAAACCACCTACTCTCTCCATCTCTACAGTTTATTAACGCCTTCCGCTTCAATCCAGCATGGGAGTTGCCTACAGCGTTGGAGAGTAAGTGAAACCAACCATCAAGACAGTTGTGAACATTGTTTTGCTGGGTCCTGAATATGGCGGTGTTATCTAGAGTTGAAACAGGCAATATTTTGGTTTGCTTCTTTGAACTATTTTAAGCAAGAAAATGTGAGCTTAGAATGGTTAAAATAAAAGACCATTTAATTACGAGAGCATTTGAAAACATGTTAAGCATCAGGGTGTTGAGATGTGTGGGTCGCCTAAACAAACATACCCAAAATAAATCAAGAAGCTCCACAACTGTCAGGCCTATATGCATGTAGATTTAAACACAAAATTGGCCACGTTGACTGTAAAATGTGAAGTTTGGCAGCACGTTTGCTATGTGGCTTACGTCAGCTGGTTAGCGCAGACTACGCTGTGATTGGAATCTATGGAAAGAGGAGCTTCTTCATCCAACATGGCGGATTGGAGCGAAAGGATCACCTGTACTGTTGTGTGTCATTACGACTGTCCCTTATAATCACAGCGCTTTTATTTTGTAACTAAAATATTGAAATAATTGCCCAACAAACTTTATTTGTACAAAGAACAGTTGGAGTGTTGTTTTGGTAGCGTTAAGGCCTCGTCTTTTAGAAACATTAGGGGAAAAAACCCACCCAGGGGTAAAATCTGTGCAAAGGGAGAGTTATTTTAGTCATTTCATAATAGACAGGTTGTTGCAGTGCAAACTGAGCTGGAGGCCGACGCGTTGGAGATTGTGTGCATGTGTGCAAGACCGGGAGAGAGGGAGAAGTGGAGGCAAAGATAGTGTGTCCAGGAAAATCTCAACCGATTGGCAGAAAGACATTTATGCAACTTTCAATTAGATTTTTCTTTCCTGGGAAATGGAGCTTTGGGGAACTATGAAATGGCAGTAACATTACATCAACTCTGTAGAAGTCAAATATATGTTTTTACTACGTTGATACTGTGATTCTACTTTAGTTGAATTATTTTCTCATAACATGTCATTGTAACTTCATAGTGGTGTTTGACAATAGAAGCCCTTTGCTTTTCAGGTAAAAAAAGGGATTAATTTTAGCCTTAGCAGGCCACATGAATAAACACTCACTATCTATTGCACTTTGTACTTTTGCTTCTACAGGGTTGACCACCTCTACACCTTCTTTGTGCAGTGGTCACCAGAAATCTACACTAAGGGAAACAAGAAGCACCGCCAGCCCCGCTACCTCATTAGAGAGAAACATCAGAACCACTATCTGGTAGTGAAGAAGAACAAGGTGGCTGTGATCAACAAGCTCCTCAGTAACCCTGTCAACCCCACTGTTAAAACCTGGGAGGTGAGGTTTGCACGAAGACAAACACATGATTTTAGGATAACATTAACATTAAGGCAAGACAGGAATTGCTCTACAGTTTAAACAGAATCTCATGCCCCAGTTTCAATCAATTTACAGTAAGTGAGGCCCCACATTTTAGTGGGAAATCCCATTATCACTATATATGGACATCCTGTCTCTGACTCCCACCCAGCATCCCAGAACAGCAAACTGCTTTTCTGTTTTGTGTAAAACGAAACCGTATCAGAGCCAGCCAATGAGAAGCTACTCAGCTCACATTTTTGACCAATGGCTATATTATAAAAGTAAAGAATGAACAGACATGAGGCACAGCAGAGTGCAGATCTTGGCAGAGAAATCAGGAGCTATGAAGCTGCTACCAGAAAACATCAAGGTTCTTTATTTTGCCAGTGACTGTGTGGAGCCGTATGTTGAGGTAGGACTATATTCTGCATGTATTCATGTCAGTAGATATACTCCATTTATGGGGTAAAATATACTTACCTTTAGGGTTTGTTTTATCATCCATCCACCTAACCAGCTTGTCTTCCGTTCTGAATTGTGAGAATGCTGTGCTAAACTTGTCCCTGCATCTTGCAACAAATGTTTACCCTTTAGATTTTATGTGTGCACACGTGTGTCTGTAAATGAGTCACTTAACTACGGACCACAAATCCGTATGTAATGTAGTGTATCTTTAGAAACTAGTAGGACGTGGGGGAAAAGTGTTTCTTAACTGACTTGTTGCATCTTATGTCGTCCTCCAGATTATCCAAATGAAGGATGCAAAGCGCCGTCTGAGTATGTGTAGCTCGGAGGATTCTGAGGCAGAGGAGCCAGAGTACCAGGAGGAAGTTGACAGTTTTCTCCCTGTTCTGTGTGATGACAGCCAGTTGCTGGATGACTACCACCTAAAAAGAGTAAGTTATAACTGACAACTTTTCCAAATAAGTGGGGGATTTAGCAATGATTACAGCCATCACCAAACGTCTTGTTTTGATCAATTGTGATCATTATATTTGGATTTTTTTAGTATGACATCCTTTTTGATTAACAACTCATTTTCCAACAGCTTGCTGTTCACATGCCAGCAAGGACCGAGTGCTATCCCTGGCAACTAGTCTACAGCACAGCCATCCATGGGAGCAGCCTGAAGTCTCTATACAGGAATATGGCTAACCTGGACAGCCCTGTGCTGCTGGTCATCAAAGACATGCACAAACAGGTTTGCATCTTTGTTAACTCTCCAACACCTTTCAATACACAAATGTAGTCAAACTGGATTTCAATTCAGTTTTAATAAATAGCTCCATATGGTGTCAAGGTTATCCCAGGGCGACAGTAGCAAGGGAAAAACTTTTAACAGGTAGAAACCTCGAGCAGAATCAGGCTGTAGGTGAGCGGACATCTGCCTCGACCGGTTGGGTTCAGAGAGAGCAGGAGGAAAGAACATACAGTAGTACAGTTCTAAACTGAGACAAATAAATAGTTGTAACGGTATTGGTGATAATAAAGGAAATACTGATAGCAATATAATAATAACAGCAGTAACTATAATGGCAGCAGTGGCTGTGAGCAGGAACACGGAGGCAGCAGGTGTCCTGCAACCATAGATCCAGACTCTAGCTCCGGAGGCAGAAATACCTACAGAAAAGAACAGATGGAGAGGAGAGAAAGCACACAACATCCGGAAATGGAAGCAGTCGAGTTAGTAACAAGTATTAATTCAGCAGTTATTCATTACTGAATAAGAGTATATCTGAGTATGCCTTTAATGACTTGGTGTCTTGGTCTTTTCAGGTGTTTGGGGCTTTTTCTTCAGATCCATTCAGAGTCAGTAAACACTGCTACGGCACAGGAGAAACCTTCCTCTTCAGCTTCAACCCTAACTTCCAGGTAGGAATGGAATTATTGTTTTGTTAACCTAAGGTCTGGTTACAAAATCCTATCTACCAGCAAATCTGAGAACTGGTATATTTGTATTTGTTCATTTAAGAACAATTATCTATCTTAGGAAACTACACACAATCTCAGGAAAGTAATAACTTTTAGAAAAGAATAGACATTTTTGTTACGTAGGAATTTCACATAATTTGAAACATCTGCACTGTGTTAGAGTACAAGTTTCTCATGTCCTAATTTGGTGTTCTCTCAGGCATACAGATGGAGTGGGGAGAACTCCTACTTTGTGAGCGGCAACTTGGAATCTCTGCAGATTGGTGGAGGAGGGTAAGTCATACTCACCAAAGGCAGCAGTTACCTCTGTTGGAGTAATAAAGGAAGACCATAAAATTATTACTTTAATTACTACCTGTAAGATATCTGGTATTACCGTAGCTGTTATCAGAGAGCATAAAACATTAATGTTTTAAAGATTTGACATCAAAGTGCTTTTTTTTTTATTTCTTTTTTATTTCTTTTTTAATTTTCTGTAGGGGTGGTTTTGGCCTGTGGCTGGATGCAGATCTGTACCGTGGTTCAAGTTTTTCCTGTCCCACCTTCCGCAACAAGTCTCTCTCCACACATGAAGACTTCATTGTACAAGACCTCGAAGTCTGGACTGTACGGAACTGAGAGAGAACATCTGAAAAGACGAGATAAAAACGAATTAGAACCCACTGTTCTGTCTGGAGGTCCAAAACTTCAGGACCTCAAGGAGCATGTGTGGTTTAGCCACTACTGTATCAAATCTCATAGAGCAGTTGCTATCATCTGTGCACCTGGCTCAGATTAGCCTACATGCAGTATGAATCCTGTTCTTGTGGTTCTTGGGCTGGACTTTGTATTTATGCTGGTTTGATCTGTGCCTGTTAAAGACAAGTGGCTAGATGAAATCCTGCGATTCAGGGTCCTGCTGCTTTAAACTACTGGCTATTCATCAGTAGCCCTGTGCTAAGCCCAGTTAGTAACTGGCATCTAAGCCCTTCTTGCCCTCCCTTGGTTATGGAGAGCATTATAAAACAAAGTTCACAGTAACTACTGTAAGCACATTCAGGGTTTAAGGAAACTTTTTTTTTTTTCTATCTAACAACTGTGCGTGATTGTGAAATTTTCAAATATGTTTACAGTATGTATCTGTGTGGAAGTGTGCATGTGATCTATTTGCTTTCATGGCCCCAAGGTTTATGAAATGATCTTAGCACAGAAAGGGCCATGTAAAACTTTAAGACAAAAAAGATTTAATCATTTTTGGTAAAAACACTGACATGATAGGACCCATGGCCTTTCTGGACTCTAATTGTACTTTTGAGTTTCTTCTTTCATGAGGTCTGGTTTTAATGTTACCCATTTGAAAACTTGCTGTGGATGAAGATTTATCCACTCAGGTTCAAAAATAAAAGTACAGAGTTGCACTATAAACAACATATCTGTAATATTTTTTGTTTATGGAGGAAGAGACCTCAACTGTGAATTGTCACTTTTGTTTTTTGAAAGTGACACACCTGCTTGCCAATATACAAACATTTACTCAAGGAAACATTTAAAATCTTTTACTTTGTTTTTTTACTATGTATATATTTAAATGTTTTTGAAAGATAATTTAAATGGGAAAGCTAAGCACAATTTCATGTTGATCTTGTTTGTCTGTTTTACATTTCTTTATTTGTGTGTGAATTCGAGTTTGCCAGGTGGTGCTGGCACTGCCAATGTTGTTTTCATAGCATTCATAGCATTCATATTTTATTATGAATAAACCCTTAAAACAATGTCACCTTTTCCACTGAGGAAGCTGTTTTTTTTATGCTACTACTAATAATATAGGAATAAACAAAAATATATACACATATATACAAATTATTTGTGTGACTAATCTCTAACTGTATTAGGGTCTCACTGCTACTATAATTACTATAATATGTCAGGTGCAGGTGGAACAAACGGATAAGCTTATAATTCTCCTGTTGAAAATTCACACAAAAAGAACAAATGTGAATACAGTACAAGTAAATAGAAAAACTTTAATACTGTAAGCTTTCAGTCTCTCAGACGATAGGTCTTTGCAGCTTTAGGAACTCCAGCCAACTGAAGAGACTCCCCATCCATCAAAGGTAGTGTAGTTTGCAGAGCCAGGACACCATACATGGAACTGATACAGTTTAATGGCTTTCTCTTAGTTTTCAGCAACTGAACAACCTGAATAGAAATATTGAGACAAAGCAAACTGGAATTGCTGCTTCTTTGTTATACGTTACTGTTCCTTCCTCCATAAGCGTGTACAGAATGAGAGGCAGAGTACACTGTACAAGCTGCCGGTCTATCACGGGGCTTATACACAGTCAAACGCATTCGCACCTATAGTCAATTTAATGTTTTCATTTTACCTGACTGACATTATTGTGGACCTGCATGACCAGAAGAAACCTATGAAGACACAGATATGGATGAGTCACTGAATGAGCCAACAGGGCTGCAGGTCTTTAAGTAAGAGGAGGTGTGGTGGCTAAGAGGTACAGCTGTGTGCTTATCAACCAGAAGGTCATGGATTCGTTCCAAGAGTCCCCCGATCACCTCCTCGACCTGTAAGTCGCTTTGGATAAAAGCGTCTGCTAAATGCCTAAATGTAATGTAAGTAAGAGCCTTCTTGTCAGACGGTCACAGTAGAGATGCCAAGATCATGTATTTTTAATTGTGATTTGCTGAGACCAAATCTGATCAGATGTTCATTTTTCTCTAATATAGCTGTGCAGTACATATATAGGCCTAGGCCACAAAAAGACTACATTAGAATTATTAAAGCAATATGTATGTTTGATAGCAGAATAGTCCTACTACTCAAAATTAGAACCTGCATCACTGGTTTCCTTTGATGTTTTGTATAGTATGCTATAGTATTTTGTATAAGTGTGAAATATATAAGGACGGTCTGAGAAGGAGTTAGACATCCTCTTTTCATGTTCAGCAAGAACAAAATAGTTTCAAGCAACAGCCAAACTTGGTGTATAGGTTGCCCTGCAAAATACCACAGAAAAAGATACAAAACCACAGCAAATTACCCAGTGGTGTGGGTGCCTTAGTGGGAAGGAGGGGTGCGTTTTATGTCTGTACCCAGTGACTCACTGTCTCCTAGCCGCTAAAAGTTCACAAAAAGGCTGAAATGCTGGTTGCTTTTTGCTGTAAGGAAAAGTAATATCCACAGTCATAAACCCTCATTACAATGTGACTGAATATTTAATTCAAATTTAGGGAAGGAAAATTCAGAGTATGTAACTAATGTACAAAATATTGAGGGAATCTGATGTTTTCATGAAGGACACTGGCACGTTGAATCCAGAGAAGGACCAGTGTACCAGAAGAGGGAGATAGTAAAAAGGATTTTGAAACATTTTATTTATGAGATACAGTTGGTCAACAGGTAAAATTTGTTACTAAATATAATACGTTGAAACACATTGCTCTGTGGTGGCAGTTTTCTTCCCTTACGAGAATCTGTCGGTTTCCCTTTGTCAGCTCGATGAGCTCTTGGATCGATTATGCAGGTCTTACTGTTGACAGTTCGATCATGAGCGTATCGTTCTGGCAACAATGGCAGCAGTCGAGGCTACACAACCTGGCCAGGCTGATATTTCCCAAACTAGCAGCGTGCCAGCTGAAGGATATGACAAGAAATGTATTTTCTGCAAGATTGTAAACAATCAAATGGGCACGGAGCTTCTTCATAGTGTGAGGATATTGTAATAATTAAATGATATTGAGTGCCAAGCTAGCTAGCGTTAGCTTGTTGCTTTTGTAAACAGCTGTGTTTAGAAGCAGCGTAATTAGCTCTGTAACAAATGCTGTTGTTGTGAAGATGTAGCTGATGTTTCATTTTCGGTCAGACTACTGTACATTTTATTTATTGCTACGTTTAAGTTATAGTTTTATAGATATGCTTTTGTATTGTTGGGTGTACGTCATATCCCCCTTATAAATACATGAGGTTATTAAACATAGATTTATTGTGTCCACCCCTAGGCATGTGCTAGCGTGATCATGTTTTACGTAGATCACATTTCCCCAACTTTTTCACACCAAGGACTCCTTATTAAATTGAGCTACTTTTATTTTACGGGATCCGCTGAAATAAGCAGGTTAAGGTTTGGAAACCTCAGCTTAGGAGAAATAATAAACAGCTGAAAAGAGCTTGTATTTTGGTGATTAAAATGGTGATTTAATTGATCAACAACAAAAAGGTAACGAACATTAAGTGAAAAAACAAGTTGCACTGAAGTAAACACTATAGCCTTTTGCTCTTCCTTCATCAGTCCTGACGTTGATTTATTAATATGTTTTTGCATGCATTTATCTCCTGCAGGATGAGGAGATCTCATGTTTCAGAGACATCAAACCTGGAGCTCCTCATCATTACTTGGTCGTCCCAACCAAACATGTTGGGAACTGTAAATCACTCAGCAAAGAACATGTGCCTTTGGGTAAAGTTTAAACTACACACCTTATGAGGCTTGTGAAAATGTGCTGTTCTCAGTTTGCGCTAACTCACTGACATGATAACTTGTGGACTTGAACTTTTATCTTTTGTCAACTATTCAGCAGCTAAAGAAAATATAGTTGCAGAGTAAAAAACTAATACTAAGAAAAAAGTCTTTTTTTTAATGGCAAATTGTATTATGTCTAAAAAGGAACATGTTTTCGTTGGCATACACAGTGAAGCAGATGGTGGAGAGAGGGAAGGAGATCCTCCAGAAAAACAACATAACAGACCTCAGTGATGTCAGGTGGGCTACGTTCAGTGGTACATTTAGTAGTTCACAGCACTTCACACTGGTAGTTAGTATTGGCTCATGAGTGTAAATGGTACAATATGACTACAACAAAGGGAACATCCACAAACATTTCCAGTGAAGCAGCTTTTGTCACTTGATGACATTACCCCAGGTCAAGGGTCAGTTCAGATTTTCTGTTTGCAAATAGTGACTGATGCATTATTTCGAGGTGAATTTCCCTTTGATAACAAGCAATACTAACAATCAATCAGAACTATGACTATAGACAGAAGAACAATCCAGATACTGATAGACATTATTTCTATCACTACACATCATCACAGTATCTACTTCAATGTAGTGTAAACTATGAACTGTACCATGTGAAAGCTAATGGTATAACCTTTTAAACTGTAAAAATGGCTGATGATTATTTAGCTTTGGTAATATGTCTGTTGCTTTGTTGATGTAACAACTGGGCAACTGGCACTGAACTGATCATCCTTCTCGTAGAGCATGTGACATTGTGCAGTTAAGCCCTTTTCTTTATCTGCAGGTTTGGTTTTCATTGGCCCCCATTTTGTTCTGTCACACACCTACACCTTCATGTCCTGGCACCTGCTAGTCAGATGGGCTTCCTGTCTCGCCTCTTCTACAGACTCAACTCCTATTGGTTCATTGCGGTAAGTCCCCCCTCCATTATTTGTACTAAAGTGCAATTGTACATCATTTAAGGATTAGTAAAGATTAATTAATTGCTTCTCAATCCGAAGTTGGTGGCATCATCAGGGTAACACGAGATGTTAGCATAAAGTATTAATTTCTGGCAGGCAGCATGGTTTACTACCAGTCAGTACACAGCAAGAGTGTGTTCAGTTTCCCTTCACAAAATGTGAAAGTGTTCATGAGTGTATAAAAAATATAGTGGTGATTTATTTGGGTCCACTCTTCATTTAAATTATGAGCTAAGCTCTGCCCCCTGCTGCACAGGGGATTTACAGTGTAAACGCTGGTATTACTGAGTGGAGGACAGTGCACTGTAAATCTGCATAGTTAACATATGAATTTTCAATAGTTCAGTAATTCTGAAGACACTTTACTTATCCAGGTGGAGTTTTAAGGTCAAGCTATACTGCTGTCTAATATCTCTTCTGCCCACATTTGCTAATGTCTTGCAGGCAGACCAGCTGATTGAGCTTCTCAACTCTAAAGGAGAGGCCAACTGATAGCTTGCTTTGGACCCAGTTCTCACGGTCTTTGGCTGTGATGAAGTGATTGAAACGTCCACCTTCTTGCAGATGACATGTTGGGTGACACACACTTACACTATGTTGCTGTCTTTTTAGCCAGAGCTAATGACAGTATTTTAAACAAGGGACATATCTGCAACAAGTAGTATCAAAGCCAAATAAAGGCTTAAATGAAGCCAAATCTTGTTTTTGATACTTCAGACATGTCACACAAATGATCTAGGATCATAGTTAAACAGTTATTTTAATGTTTTTACAGAATAAGTCAATTAAATCTCTATAAATCTGCCATTATATGAATTTTATTTTCATTATATTAAAATTTGATTTAGTTTATGGACCAAGTAGTGTACAGGGTGATTCAAATCTGCTAATCACCAAGGGAAATGTTGAAGGCATCCATTTGTTTTTACTGAGTGGAAAGGTAAGCTGAGTAGAACAATAGATTTATTGAGATGACTTCACAGCCATGTAATTCACTTGTTGTTTGATTTCCTGACATGCAGGACTGCCTTAATGCTTTGTGGATGTTATTTTCTGCATGTATGACTGAGGTTTATTTAAAGCTCTGAAAAAAAAAGAATGTGTATGATTCAGTATGACAAAATATTGGATAGCTGTGTATACCATGAGTTCCTCACCTATGTTGAGTTTAAGAATGGGCATTTTGTGGCCTAGCTGATGTGGGTCAAAGCACAGAAACATCTGCATTAACTATTTACAAGGCGCCTTTACAGTGGAAGCAACTAATTCATCATCTGGAACTGTAAAGTATGCTTAATGTATTTGTTAATACATCTTCATCGTCTATTTGATTTGATGAAATTTCTTAAGGTTGTGAAGAGCTGACTGGCTGGTGCATGAAGTAAACACTTATGCTATGCTATGCTATACTACTGTACAATAAGCAACGTAAAGACAATCATACTGTATGTGTATGCACTTTAATAATTTAATTCAGAATAAATAATATGTTGCTGCTTCTCAGTGTGTTTCTAATGTAGTGAGTCCTAGATATTCGTTTACACTCTCTCCCAGTCATTAGCTTAACTACACCAGTTAGTGCTTACAGTTCACAAAGCACCTACAGCAAGATAATAACAAACAGGATGCGGTTTCTTTTCTGTTTTTATTATAACACCATAAGCAGAACTTGCAAATTGATTATGAATTTACTACTTCCTATGCTGAAAAGCATTCATTAGTTTGCATGACCATTAGTTTTAATAGCAGCAGATATTATGTTGTAATCATCAGCCAGTGCATAGTTAACAATGTAGTTCTCATTCCATTAAAGCAGCACTTTTAGTTTATGTTGTACTGTCTATCTCAGTGTGGTGCAGGTAAACCAACTGTAATGAGGCTGCCTAAATGTAATAAATGCATGCTCTGAAACACAACAAGTCAAGTCGGATCAAGTTCATCCTATAGCACCATATTGTCTGTCACAGGCAGCCTCATGTTCTCTTTGGCTTTGGTTCAGTCTCATTAACCACTCTGACTTCACCTCAGCTGCTCACTCCTCCATTTCCCCCACATTAAAAAGCTGGTGAAGGAAATATAGCAAAAAGGATTTGTTCAGCTAAGGTCTGAACTGTTAACTTTCCCCACTCTTAGTCAGACCAGGGGTGGTTTAGCAACACTGAGTTAAATATAGTCTATGAAATAATACATTTCTTGTAAATAAAAGTGTCATTGCGCGACTAAAGTACAATTAATGAAATCCCACTGCAATCTGAATATTACAGTGAATGCTGCCATGAAGTAGCTCTATATTTGCCACTGCATTTACTGCTTGTAATGTGAATGAAGTCATAAACACTTTCTGATCATCTGAACACAAGTTTCTGATCATTGCAACAGAGTGATAACGACATGGTCATCCTGCCCCTGCCACAGCATCTCCCCCTCAAAGTCAAGCAGCCTCTGCTTCCTCGCTCGTAGAAGTATCCCCACCAGTTTATTAGAGATAGTCACATAATGCTCAAACAGTTTCCCAAATTGTACAGTGATCGCTCTCCCATGGCTGCTGCTTCCATCCACATCTTTATATCTAGGTTCTCCAATGTTCCTTATTACCTCACACAGCTCCTGAACCTCTCTGCTAATGTGTGTGTGTGCGTCCTTCCCCCGCTGCTCCGTCATGGAGCCCTGCAGGGGCCTCCCGTAGTCGTCCTGCCCCTTGTGAGGGACCACCACACCGGGCCTGGTGTCATGACTGAAGGGGTTCTGCTTCTGGTACTCCTGGTGCTCATCGGACCACTTCTGCCAGTTCTCCTTTAAGCCTTTCACAGAAACAATACACATGGCAGTGTTGTCGCTAAACTCAGCAGCAGCTTCAGTTTCCATCACAGTGGTGCTCTGGCTGTTTGTTCCCATCACTGGCTCTCTAGAGGAGCAGAATGCAGAGCTGTAATTGGTCAAAAATAAACCACCTACCAAAAATTAACTACCTAAAATCATCTAATTCATCTTTGGATTTCAGCATGTTTGATTTCACCTAATTAGTGTTGTACTGTTATCTACTTGGTGTGTTTTTGTGATTCAGCTGTATAGATCTTTGAGTCTATGGTAACTGATGACTGAGATTTCAGTGATGCTTAGCAGTTTTATCTCACAATCTTAATGTACAACAACTTCAATTGACAATTCATAAAAACTAAAGAAAAGTGAAGATTATTTTGCAAAATCACTTCTGCGTCAAGCCTGGAAGAAGCGAACATTCTTCTTTATACAGTGACCTAAGTCTATACAACCTTTCAGAGATTTGGAGTAAGCAGTTATCAAACATGATCCAACTTACTTGTCACACACTGTCTGACTCGATCCTCACTTCACCTCCAAAAGTGTTTCATTGCAACCAATCTGCAACCAAATCCTGTGGTTGCACTGTAACTATGTATTACCATTTAACTGCACGGCGGCACTGCTGACAGCAGCAAGAGTGCTTTTCTGTCCCGAGGCAAAACCACTCTGACTCATGTGTGACGGACATCTGTCTCGGCCAGTGGTCTGATAGAGAAGATCCGGGCAGCCAATCACTGATCAGACTGGGAGACAAGGTTCCTCTAAAGTAAAGCAGATTACAGCCTGGAGAGGAGACAGAGGGGTTTATCCGGCATGCAAAATGCAGAACAGTGTGCTATTGATAACTAAAAGTTTATTATAGATGACATGTTCTCATGTTGGTATAAACAACCAACAAACAAACAAACAATAAAGCAGGTTAAATTTGGACAAAATCATCAAATGATATTAAAAATCTCAAACTAACAGCAGCTAATAGAAACACTAGTTATCTTACTGTAGATAAACATGCGCACATAAAAGCAAACACATTGTACAGTTGTTAATCATTTTTTATTTCAGGCAATGCATTATATTAAACTAAAGAGAAGACATTCTTTTCCATTTATGGTGATTTGGTCGCCAAGCGGTACTTTGTTTCAGTGCCTGGTTTTAAACCGGACGTGTTTTGAATCTGCAACAAACATGGCGACCACCAAGCGATCATGCCTCCACTATCTAATACATCTTGCCCAAGATAATCTGGACTTCAGGTTACCGGTAACCTTCACAAACTACTCTCAGTTTCTGTCTAGCTCTGACTGTGAATGTTTAAGTTGAATTGCTCGTGAAAGAAGAGGGTTTGGCAGACACGAGTCCCTCCTCCCTCGGTGTGCTGCGTTAGCTACGTGCTAACTGTGAAAACCGTCTCACCTGTTAACTACAGTAGCGGTAGGATTAGATTTAACGCTTGGCTTTGGTTTCACGTTCTTGATGTTTTATAACAATATAATAAGACATTTCTCCACCTGACCTCCCCATGTGAACTGTTAAAGACATGCTAATAAGCTGGTGGTTCACACTAAACGAATTCTGATCACAGATGTATACCCATCTGTAAATCTTAATATGTTTATCATCTTAATTACATACAAAATATGTAGTAATGCACACTTGTAAATAAGCACAATCCTGTTCAGTTTTGCTGATGTATTGTTTTTAAATGAACTCTACTGTGCTCCTGTGATATCCTACTCCATCCACAGGGTTCCAAAAAGCGGCATGTCATTCATTTTACACAGTTTCTTTCTCATGAGGAGTACTGCTCAGCCTCATGAAAACAGATGTATGCTTTCCGAAAGCTGCAATACATATCTTTACAACAGCCTGCTGTACAAACTCTGGGTTTGGAGTTTGAAAGACGTGAGCATTAACCAGGCAGGAAGGGTCAAACAAAAAAAGTGTTATAGCATTATCTAAATTGTATGATATAACATTTTTAAAGCCCATACCAGACAAAAAAATCTGGATATTTTGTCCTCTGCTGTAACATATTCGACCTTTCTTTCTTTAATCTGTCTTTCGTACATCCCCCAACTTCATAAAAGTGCAATACGAAATTGCTACAGTTTCCCTTTCTGTCTATCTTTATGCGTAATGTTTTGTAATAGATTGTAATGCTATTATCAGTATTTGTGATTATGCGCTCATTCTTGCAGGAGATTAAGGCTTTGCTGGCTCTCAGAGGAAAACCATTCCATCCTAGTATAAACTTCAAAGAAAAGGTTTGCAGGTCTAATGTACCTATTCTAACTCTTGTCCTTTTGTTTCCCCAGCTGTTTCTAATAAATTGATAGGATTGTTGTTGATTTGACAGCCAGTTTCTGTCCTGTAGACCCGCTTTCCCCACAGTCACTCCTCTTCTTGCTTCTTCTCTCTAGTGTCCTTTCTGGTGTCTAGATGGGTTGTCTGAGGAGGATGTCTGTGGCATCATGGCCAGATCTGTTTGTGCAAAGTAAGTGTTTTAGCTTTGTGGGAAGATAAGTGATGGTCCTGCACCTGTAGTGATAGAATGATTTTATCATGCGTCACATATTGCCACCCATCTTAATTTGTGCCTTGTTACCATGACAGTATTTTCTGCGATATAGTGGCTGAGATGTAGCTATGGTTCATGTTGCATTATCCTTGCAGGTCTGCTTTTGAACTATGGGGCCACGGCCAAACACACAGTGAACTCAAAACATCCCTCTTGAACTACTCATCAGAGAACATGGTCGGTGCTGTTGTGTTGGACAGACCAATCCCTGCAATTTTAGGAAAACTTGCATAGGAAACATGCAAGTTAATATGTTTAATATCTGTTTGTGATCTTCCTCCACGTTCACTTACAGTCACCATTCATGCGCAAAGACTCAACTTACAGAATCAATGTCTACACTTTCAACAAGACTCTGGAGTTTGCAGACAGAATCAAAAGGATTGATGTGAGTATTTAGATGTGTATGTGTGGAAATACATGAATGAATGTATGTGGTGGGTGGTGTATATGAATCTTTATGTGTGCATATTTTCCATGTTTTTATATTCTCTCTCCAGGCTATGGATTATCTTCCGTTTGAAGGCACAGTGAGCCTGAAGAGCCCTCAGCACATCTTCTGTTTGTTGGAAGATTACGGCACAGACCCCAACAACATCCCTGAGCATCCAGACTACATCTATTTTGGCCGATGGGTGAGATACATTTGACTGTTTGTTTACATTTGACTAAAATAGGGTGATCTGCAACTGAGCACTTGTTCTCTTTATAAACGCCAGATAGCGGATGGACAACGTGAACTGATTCGCTCCCACAGTGTTAAGAACAGACACTTCATAGGAAACACCAGTATGGATGCTGGGCTCTCATTCATAATGGCCAACCACGCTAGGGTCAAAGAGAATGACCTTGTCTTTGACCCGTTTGTTGGCACAGGTAAGATAGATCTGGCACTCTCACACACATGCATAGCTATAGACGGTCACACACTTGGGGAAATCAGTGGTTTCAGGTCTTTGTCTTTTGATCTGTTTTAGGCAGCCTGTTGGTAGCTTGTTCTCAGTTTAGAGCCTATGTCTGTGGAACAGATATTGATTACAACACGATTCACGGCAAAGGTAAGTTTTGTCTACTCAGAGCTTACATGACACAGCAACTCCAGTCTCTTATAATTTAAGATGCTTCATGTCTGTATCTAATTTATAAGTTAAATGTTATTTCAAGCTTGCAAATGTTGCTTCAGGTCACTTCACCCTGCTCTGACTGCTCTAGATTTCAGATACTCGATCTAAATTTCCTAAAAGTGCCTTTGTCTTTCAGGAAGGTCGAGCCGTAAAAACCATAAGTGGCGAGGACCTGATGAGAATATCAGAGCCAACCTGCGGCAGTACGGAACGGAGAAGATGTATTTAGATGTAATGGTATCTGATGCGTCCAAGCCTGTGTGGAGGCAGGCTGCTCTGTTTGATGCCATCATTACTGATCGTAGGTCCTTAGTTAATTCTTAGCAGACTTAGCTTTTGTGTAATTGCTGCTTTTAACTTAAAAAAATAAAATGGTGTTCCTCTCATAATAAGATACATTTGTCTTGTTTGTAATTCCCATGTGGTCCTTTTGATTTTAGCTCCGTACGGAATCCGCGAGTCCACAAGGAGAACAGGCCCCCACAAAGACAACACTAAATCCCCTGACGCCATGTAAGTTCTCTATGACTTAATGACCAAATGGACCGTGACTTGTTCCTAGGCAGGAAATAAGGGTTACTAACTGAGAATGAATGAAAACCTGCAGACGGTTGGCTCTCCATGGCATCATTTTAAGTCACAGGTTTTATTCTCTTTAACTTTGCCCAAGTATGTGAATCTTTTGAAATGTTGTTTGTTGTGTTTTGTTTCTCTGGTCCAAACCTGTTTGTGTTCATGTCTCTTGCCCAGCTATGCAGAGTCCCACGTCCCTGTCTCACAGGCATACCATCTGAGTGACATCTTCACAGATCTGCTAAACTTCTCTGCCCACCACCTGGTCATGGGCGGGAGGCTCGTCTATTGGCTGCCTGTCTACAGACCAGAGTGAGTATACAAACTTATTCTATGGCGTCATTGGCTGATAATATAAAGGCCTTTAGAAGGACGAGCCTGCTGCTACTGCTTGAATCAAGGGAAACTTTAGCCTCTCACAGTAACATCCAGCTCTTTAAAGCTTAAGGATTTCTGTAATTTGAACAGTCAAAGTGGGTCTGTGACAAATGTATTGTTGTTTAAAAACATTCCTTGGTGTATGATACTAGATTTGAAGTGTACTTTGTCCATATAGGTTTAAATTGTGAACTCTCTTTCTCTCTTTGCTTAAATGCTGCTTTTCTGCAAATACTATTTTTCTGTCAGTAGGGGGCAGGCTCATACCATAAACCAGAACTGCACAATACAGCTTGTAGTCAGCACAACCAACAACATATACATTTATTTTTGGCCTAATTATTCCCAAAATAAACAAACAACATGAAGCAAAAAAGGATTACAATGTTAACGTGTACATTTTATAAAATGTAATTACTGCTCTTAATTGCATTTATGCTTTGTAAATTTTTTGAGAGAAGCGAAGTGAATGTTTGTTTGTTTATCCGTTTTGATAAATTAGTAAAAAATGTGTGTGTGTACAGTGTGTTTGTAGCTCTTTTGATTTGAGTCCAGCAAAGAGGCACATAAAGGACTTCTCCACTTGGGGTTTCTACCTTCCAGCGTTTCCCTATAGCACAATTCCATTCCTGCTCCCATAAAACATTGTCCTGCATGTGTAACCACCTGTGGGAATGACAGTGTTTATACAGAGTAGTATACAGGTGTGTTGAGGTTTTCCCACCCAAACAGCTGGGTTACAGTAAACCACAACTGACGGCTCCTTTATACGTTGGCTCTGAAAGACAGCTCTTCTGAAACAAAGTTGTGCATTGTTAAATGTCCTGTGCATTAGCAGAAAGCGAAGTGCTGACTCGAGGTGCAGGTGTTTGACTATAAAGGTATGAACCGCAACAGACAACGGACGTTTGGGGAAGAAAACCCCCCGCAGGGCTTGAACTCACTCTGGTCACTGATTATAAGACCGGGAAGGAGATGAGATAATAATGCATCCTCTGAGTTTTAGTATGTGTGTGAGAGAAAGAACAAGCACATGCACGAACACACCATGCAAACCTTTGGACCTTTGCTCATCCCTATGCGTTCATCTTTGTGTGTGAATGCATCCGTACACATGCATGAATGCGTGTGGTCTTGTGTATGAGCCCATGCATAGATGTGTGTCATCATGTTCACACATTTGTCTTTGCTACTCATCTAGCGGTGCTTGACTCTGTGCCTGTCAGAGCGCCTTGCCAAAATAAACGTCTGAGGCCAGGCCAGTCGGATATGTGAACTGTCTGTCTCTGCAGTCTGACCTGTGTGTGTGTGGGTGTTTGTGTTGCTGTGTACAACCCCGTGTGTTTTTGGAATATGTGTGTCTGCGTGTGTAAGCCCAGACCTAGCCTGTCTCCTGGGCTTAATCTGGGGCTCTACAGGCAAGATATCAGGTTTCTGTCACTCCCATATATGTGTGTATCTGCGTCCATGGCTGTAATAGAAACAGTGGGGATTGTGTCTGCCTGCCTGCTTCAAGTGTGTGTGTGTGTGTGTGTGTGTGTTTGTGATGACAGGTGATACAAAGTCCTGTCAGCAAAAGACAGCGTCTAGACCAGGTCAGACCCCTTAAACTCTCTTCCCTGTCTCCCCTTAAATAATAAATGAAGGGAGAAAAAGTATCAAGATAGATTATTGAATATCTGTCATCACAGCCATAAAGTGACCTAATTACAACATAAACAAGTGAAGAAATAAAGTGGCTGTATTGTCAGAAGTAAGGTGATATGTGCAGCATTGAGTGGAAATGAGCCATGTTTTTACTTCAGTTTAAGTTTCTGGACATTTTGGCATATTGTTAGAGGCCGCTGTCCACTGCTTCAGCTTTAGATTGTGCATGCTGTGAAATTTAGAGTGCATGCATAAACTGGCTGTATTTTTCTATATTATTGGACAAATAATATAATTAGAAAATATCTTCAATGCATTCTAAATCATGTGTTTTGTGTGAATGCAGTTTACCTCCAGCCCGCCTCACCGCTGTAGTTTTAAGTGTCATAAAGAAAAAGGAGATTTTTATATTTCCAAAACAATTAGATTTTTTATTGTTGGTTAAACAAAAGGCCTCCTCAGGCAAAAAAAACAAACTATTGAAATGAGTGTGAGAGACAAATAAAGCAAATGAGCGGTAGTATTTTGTGTGAAAGTGTCCTTTACAAAATCATTGATTCTAGTGGAAAATAAGCTATGACGGTAAAGGACAACCCCTGCCTCCGCTTCGATGTTAACACTAGCTCAACAGTTTGGGCTCTTCACTTTGGACTCCTGATTGGCGGGAGAGAATTATCACCTGGCTGCATCAGCGCTAGTCACTGTGACGACCAAACATCCCGTCGCCGCAGAGGCCCACATATGGCCATGGCAACAGGGCCGACAAACACTGACTTGCAAATCTGGCTTTGAGTCGAGACCATTGCTACTGCGATGGTGGTTAGGAGAAAGTGCTACTGACACAAATATGCAAACACATACATCATCTGCTGTTAATAGGCCCTAACCTGGCCTGGCTAGTGCTGACAGCCAGCTGTTGACCTGTCAGGCCAGAGTCACTTTTTCCACCTTCATCTTTGCACCATGTGAGCTTCCTTAGCTTCACCAGCTGTGGTTACACTGCACTGGGCGAAGGTCGGTGAGAGAAACAAAAAGGCAGGGAGGGAGAAAGGAAAGATACTGGAATGGTTGGCAAAGATTTGGCAAAAGTTAGGCAGTAATTTTGACAGGATTAGTCTCTGTCTGTATCCCAGCAGCCTTTTTTATATGGCCTCCAGATTAAACAGGAAGTACATTGTTTTCACAAGGCCCTTAAACAGTCCTCTTATGTAGTTCTTAAGGTGTACCCAATCAAAAGGTATTATGCCCAGATGAAGAAAATTGGTCTACCTCTGTTTTTCTGTCTCTCTGCTTTTTACATTATGGAGACTGATGTGAGAGTGTATTTGTCCCCTTTTCAGGTACTGTGAGGAGATGGTACCTCTTCATCCATGTCTCAGGCTCATCAGTAACTGTGAGCAGACACTCTCCAGCCACACCGCTCGACGCCTGATCTCCATGGAGAAGATCAAGGAGCCTGAGGTGTGTGCGTGGATGCTTTTGAATGCTTTGCATTAGAGCTGAAACAATTAGTAGTTAACTGATAAGTCTGTCATATTATAATTATAATTATTATAAGTCTCAGTTTCTTCCATGTAAGAATTTGTAGCTTTTTTTTTAAATATGTGAGTAAACTGAATATCTTTGAACAAACTTGGTTTTGGTCTGTAGGTTAGATAAAACGAGCAGTTTAAATAAGTCACCATGGGCTCTGGAAAATTATAAAAATACATTTTTATGACATAGACAAAAAAATTATTATTCAAAAAAATAATTGGCAGAATAATAAACAGTGAAAGTAATTGTTAGTGTTGTGTTTGAGGGTTTCAGAATTCTTTAATTCGGTTCCCTAATGGGCACTGTACAATTCTGCATTACATTTTTGTTTTCATTGTTCTGTACACACAGTGGCATACATGTGTGCTTTAGTAGCATTGCTGTTTGCTTAATGTGCAGGAAAAACAAGTTGCTTTACAGGATTTAAAACATTATGAGCATAAAATCTAATATTCATCCTCTTATTGGAACCACAACCTCTTAAATATATATTTTTAAGTTAGTTGGAAGTGACAACATATCTGCCCAGTAACAACCTGAGTGCGGCAGAATTTGTTTCCTGTTTTTGTGTGTGAGCATGAACAGCAACACAGATATGACTTAGTTTATGTAAAATGATAGCATGTGTGTGCCTGCCTGTTCTTTCAAGTGTAGTTCATAGAATTGTTTGAATATATAATAACCACATAAGTATGTGTCATGTTCATGGATGTGCATATGTGTATTTCTTTTACATGTCGTCCTAATGAAAGTGATGGTATCTCTTTGTCTGTCTGGGGTAAATCCTCACCATCTGGCTGTGATTGGCTCATTTCTTTTATACTGGAACCCTAAATGGCTTAATCACACATCGCATGAACAATTCATCTTTGTATCTGACATCCATTCAACTTCAAAACCCCAAATTGCTCCCATAAAGGGCCTTGTATGACACGCACACGCAAACACACAGTTGTTTGATCTGACTGGTATCTATTTCAGGTCTCAAGAGTTTTTCCTTTCCAAGTAGGCTTGACGCACACCTATTTGCTCTCATTCACCAGGATTCACTGCTTGGTGTATGTGAACACTTTAATGTGTTTGTATGCCTGTGATACATGCGCATATGTTCACTCTGTTTGTGTGTTTTGACGAAGGGGCCAGCCAAATTGCTGAAAACGTTTCCTACTAAAGTAGTGTGGAAAGCTCACATCTTTTTATTTATGGGGTGTGACATAATGTGTTTGATGGCCATAAATTACTTATTTGTCCAATTTAACACTAAACATAATTCTCCACCTGTATGGTTGTTGGCAAAGACTGAGTGTTTTTTTCCACTGTTTTTAGTTGTTGGTAGTTATGTCCCTCTATCCTTATTAATTTGGGGCCATGGTTATGTTGTCAGTCTTGTTGCCCAGAGTTTTCCCTCAGTGTGGTCATGGAAACTGCTGCCAGGTTGCTTGGCAGCAGCAGCACGCACAAGAGAGGTGTTGCTGACAAATTACAGACCCAGCATTGGAGTCATCACTTCCAACTCAACTCACCTCATTATTCCTCTCCCAGCCTCTCTCTTCCTCTCTTCATCCCTCCGTTGACCAGCCAAGACAAACTGTTTAACTGTAGGGATTGATAACAGTTCATATGCATTCTTAATATACACAAGCGCAGCCCTGTTCCTACATGCAAATTTGAAAAAAATGTAAACCTTGTGATGCCAATATTATACTGACATGTAGTTTCTTCATTGACTGGAAAAAGGAAGAGCTGTTTCAACTTTAACATCTAAATTACCTTTTATATTAATATTGTGTAACGGCTCTCTTTGTTTGTTCTAATTTAGTGGAAAACAGGCCGCACTTCGGTTCAGTGTGATAACCTTTATGTTTGTCTCTTTACAGGAATTAGACAGCCTGGCTCAACTAGCAGACCCACACTTCAGCCCCTACCAGGGACACAATGCTTTCAGGGAAAAGTATTTCAGTGGACTAAACAAGAGGTGTGGCAAGGACGACAACAAATCTGATGCCAATGGGGAGTGAACGAATTGATTGCCCAGGATGAAGATCAGAAAAAATCTTCTTTATAGAAAACAACCTGAAACAAGAATTAGGACATGGTTGTCAGTGGACTCAAAGAGGGAAACAAACTGATAACTTATTTGTTATAGTTATAACAATAATTTATAATGATTTTTAAATTTTTCTCACTATTCTAATTAGGATTTTTTTATGCCAGTACTTTGCAAATAAATGGAGAAAATGAAAGTGTCGTTTCCAGATTTGTTTTTACTCTTAAAACTACAAGAAAAGTACAATACTGAGGGGGCGGCTGAGTGGGTTGTCCATTAATCCCAGGGTTGGCAGTATGATCCCCGGCTCCTCCTGTGCACATGTCAAAGTGTCCTTGGGCAAGACACTGAATTAAGTTGCTCCTAATGGACGCCAGCCCCTTGCGTGGCAGCTCCCTCACCATCAGGGTGTGAATGGGTAAATGAGAACAATCTGTAAAACACTTTGAGAAATGCTGAGGTTGAAAACTGCTACAAAAGTTAAGTCAATTTACGAATGTTTTAAATTTCTATTTTAAATCTAATCCATCTAAAAACAGTGTATAACTACAATTAGAGCCACGGTCTTGCTTTGTTCAGACAAAGGGAACATGTTTATGTGAAAGAGGCCTCCCTGTGCAGGCAAGAGCACAAATGACAGGGCATCCCCACCTTGCCAAACACCACTACAGTTAGTCAGCAACTTTTGTTGTTTTCCAACCACAGTTTACATGCAGCCTGGCTCATTATTCATCTCCTGAGAGCGACGCTGCAGGCCTTTATGTACACTACCCCTCAGCTCTGTTTATCACTTGGGCCTCTGCCTTTCCACCACACTTCCCCGTTCACCCTGCATCACAGGGAGAGAGTTCCAGGCACCATCACATGATACCCAGCTTGCCATCGTTTGCGGTGCAAGTTGTTTACAGTTCCCACAGTGCCCTTTTGTTGTCTATCATCATCAAGCAAAATCAAATGATTCCACAAGACACAGACCTCGCCTTTCTTTACTTATCACGTCTGTCCTCTCTCTGCATTTCTTCGCTTGTCACATGTAAATGAGTACTGTGTTTGCCAAAACAGAAGACCCCTCTATGTTGAAGATGATAGTTTTAATGCAGTCCCTCTATTGCTGTGTTTGAGGAGCGCTCTGTGTGTGTGTGTGTGTGTGTGTGTGTCTGTTTGCTCTGCCACAATACAGTGATAAACTGTGTTCTCTAAGAGCTCTCATTCTCCAATGATGCAAACTATAATTATGTAGTGGTGGTGGTGGGGGGGGTTCCTCTCTGCACCACGTAATGCTGTCCAGACGTTGTGGAAATTCTGTTTGTGTGTGTGTGTATATGTGTGTACTTGTGAAATCTGTTTTTGTTTTATGTTGGAAGCTAACTGTAGCAGAGCAGTTTCCTGGTGTAATTCAGTGGCAATAAAAAATTTTGAGACCTAACCTGTAAATAATAGCCTTATGTCAACCATTGGATTTGGTCCTTCATTAGTTCATTCTTCTCTTTTTTCCCATAATCCCTCTGTCTTTAGTACTCTGTAAATGTGTGCATATATTCTTTACATTTAAGTTGTATTTTTAGCAAAAGAGGTTCCTCCTCTTCACCTCCTCACCCACCTCACCTCTCTTACCTCCTCACACACACACACACATACACAACCCATATATAAATTAAACTTGATGTTAAGCTTAAATTAAAATCAGCCAGCCTTAAAAACAGCTTGTTGAAGGAGAGTACCTGTCAAAATGTCTGCACTCTGAAAATGTCCTTACTTTGAAGATCTAAAACACATTAATTTTCAGATTGAAGCAAAATAATGCACACAACAGTACTGACATCTTATACAGGCCAGATGAGTTAGAGAACAGGGCAAGAAACAGACAAAAAACTACACCACAACTGGTATCAATGAAGCATTAGCTCACCATTTTGGGAAATTAGATTACTTGATGTCGCTCTCTAACATGAAAGGGGCTCAACTAGAAAGGAGGGAGGTTGTGTGTGAAGGCTGTGGGTGTTTTAGGAGGCAGGGTGGTAAGTGTGTGAAGGCAAGAGAGAAAAACTTCATAGCGCACAGCTGGTATTCAGGAGTGTCCAAGCTTCACACACACACACACACACACACACACACACACAGACACACAAGTGACTGAACATATGTGGGACAGGTGCAGTGCACCTGTCCATAGCCAGAGGAGTTTGGACACCTGCAAGTCCTCCACCCCTTCTCGCTTTGCCTCTCCCGCCCCCAGGTCACCCCGGTGCCCTCATCCACCTCGGGAAGCCCTCCGCAGCCCCTCAGGTGTTGATCGAGGTAAGGTGAGAGCTGTCATCTCAATGTCTGGGAGGAGAAGCACAGAAGAGGAAGAGCCATTATAGTGCTACAAATCACCACAGGAGCCCCATCTCACACAGCTGTGTGTAACTGAAACCTTGCTCAGAATAAAGTAGAAGAGGAAGACGAGGAATGAAGAGGCAACAGTCAGAGAAGAAAGGAGAGTAGAATATCCTGAGATTCTAGGTTTTCCCTATTATTTTACATTCAAAACTACAGCAATTTTAGTGCATCTTTTTCCAGGTTTGTTGAATTCAGTGCCACTAGATGACAGCCTTGAGCAGAGAAAGTAGAATCAATGTATCCCCCAAAAGTGATAACCACAGTTCCTGTGTGAGCTGTGCGTACTGTACTCCAGCCTACAGACTGTTTGCCATACAATCAGTGCTGTGCAGCTTGTAAACAAACAGTTCAGGGGCTAAGCTTTTGAAGTGATAAAGCTGTGGTTGAGAAAGTGCAGACCAGCTCTGAACACACAACATCCTCTTTAAAGATACTCGCCTGGAAGTGGTGAGGGTTGTTGGCCCAGGAAGTAAAGGGGGTGACTGAACGGCTTGTCACACAACTTCCTCATCCTTCTTTCACCTATACACAGCCCATTCACAATGACCATATATGACTGTTAAATCATCATGCAAGGTCTTATCACAGAGTAAAGCTTGAGGAAACTAAGCTACCTCCATTCATGCTTCACTTTAAATGAATCCCCAGACATTCCACTTTGTGGTTCGTGCAGCTCCTTGTTTTTTTGTTATTTTTCTAGCATGTGACCCTAAACTCCTCTAGAGCACTTCACACATGCATTGTTGATTTTGTACAATAACGTGTTTGTCTGTGTGCGGATGTATTAATGTGTTTTTACGGGTTCGTCACACTTAACACGACCGGAAAGTGTTTGTAGCAGAAAACCACAAGGAGCAAAGTCAAAAAAGTAAATGAGTGTATTAGGATGTGTGCATATGTGCCTTATTTTGTGTTTATAGTGTTTGTGTGTATGTGGGGTTCTTGCGGTTGTCGGTGCTGTCATTAATGACAAGAAAGCGCTTGATGGCTCCCTCACGCCCTTTTTTAATGACTCCTAACTGCCAAGTGGGTACACACACGGAACCACACACACACACACACACACACACACACACACACACAGCCAAGATGGCAAACATGGTGGTTGTGACACACTTTCCTTTCTACTCTTACAAGGATCATAAAGCACTAATATCTTTGACTGGGCCTAATATAACATTTACATTTTGGCATTTAGCTGACGCTTTTTTCCAAAGCGACTTCCAAATAAGAGCTTTACATAAAGTGCATAGAATCATGGACGAAAACAACAAGATATCGTATCAAATA
>JAVQJD010042824.1:0-10883 GCA_036023655.1 Nannoperca australis
GATACGACATCTTGTTGTTTTCGTCCATGATTCTATGCACTTTATGTAAAGCTCTTATTTGGAAGTCGCTTTGGATAAAAGCGTCTGCTAAATGCCTAAATGTAATGTAATGTAATGTATCCTCAGTGTTGACAAAAGAGATGAGCCAGGTTTATAAAGAATCAATTACCAGCAAAGGTCTCACCATGCATGCTGGTTAGATTTGTGTGATCCCAATTTGCTCTGACGTCATTCACAAGTGGGCAGCAATAACCTGATAAGATCGAGGTGGACGCAGTTTTTAGAACCAGGTGCTGCAGTTGCTCATTTTGTAAAATATAATTTTTTAGATAGAAGAAAAAGAAAATAATATGGTTCGAAGATGCTGACAAAATGGTTTGTCTGTTCTCAAGCTAAGTTCAGTTTTGTACCACAGCAGGCTACAGTTTTAGCTACATCGTGTAAAATATTATTCCAATAATATTGAAAGAAAAGATCTGTTAGAAATTGCAATGAGCTTGTTTTGACATTGGTCATGTGGAATCACTGCTCAAACTGCAGCCGACCAAAATGTACGACCTGCAGAAATCCATCTGATCTTTCAGGTGTGATTCTCTCTGGCCTGGTTGAAAAATTACGTGGGGGTGATTCATTTGGGGCGATTCATCAAGGATTTCAAAACAAAAGCACTGCTCCTTCATGTTGTAAGGAGCCAGTTGAGCATGGTTGGGGTTTGCTCAAAATGCTTCCTAGATGTGCCTGGAAAACCAGGCAGTAAAAAATGGCTAGTTAAAGGGCATGTGGGTTACTCAAATAGGCTGCTGCCATTGTGAGGTGGTCTTGCATAAGGTGCAATGGATGTGGATTCCACACCCAGGTCATTCAGATCATTGAGCATTCTGGTTTGCAAGACCGAGCAAAATCATATGTGTGAGTTTCACACAATCTGACAACACATTTTATTTCAATTACTATGACATTCATGCCATCCGAAACATGCTAAACTAAGATGGTGAACATGGTAAACATTCTACCTGCTAAACAGCACAGCATGTTAGCATTATCATTGTGAGCATGTTAGCATGTTGAGTACAGCCTCACAGCATGGCTGTAGACTCTTAGTATTGTTATAAATACCAGTTTTTGTGTGGTAAATGGAAAATCCATAGTCTTTGTGTGTACGCACATTTATACATTAGAACCCTGTTGGTTGGGCATTTTATAAAGAAACTCAGGTAATATTTATCTGGAAATCTTAAAACATTTTCAAAACCTTTTGTGTCAGGTTGGGCTATGGTTGGCTGGTTGCACTGCCACAACAAAAAGCTGAAAAAATTACATCAGATTCAGAGTGGATGACCAATGGAAATGGAAAGCAAAGCTTTGCTAACTGTGATTCGCTGTGTTTCAGATACAGATGTCTGTACATGCACTTAGGGTTTCTTTCTCTTTCTTTCTTTTCACTTCACATCAAAACCAGATTTGTTTACAATGAAGATACAAGATACATTTAAGGTCAGTGGTCCACACAAAGATGAAAACATAATGAGGTGTGTAAACACACACACACACACACACAGAGCTGAGTGGATGTGGAGAAGCAAGCTGTCACTAACAAAAGCAGAGACACACTCCTATAATTGGATTTCATTGTGCTTGTTGGAAGATCTTTAGAATATTTCTGTGATATTGTCCCTATTGTTACCTTACAACAAAAGATCAGTTGCTCCAAGTTCTGTTTGTCTTCATATCATTGTAACATCAAGGCTCTTGCACACACAGGAACTCAGTTTTCTCTCAAATGCTCTGCCTGTTCTCATCCTTATGTGAACTTAAATGAAACATTTTCAGTTTTGACCCAAAATCCAAGGTGATTTTTTTATCTAGGTTTTGCCATCATTACATCATGATGATTACATTGTTCTTACTTTATTAATAGAAATAAAGGTCAGTTGTATGTTGAAAACTAGATTTGGATGAGCGAACAAGCTACTTCCTGGTTCAAAGTTGACCTACCATTCTTACATAGTTCTAAACAAATTCTGTTTAAAGGATAAATTAATGAATATGTATCTTGGTGATTTCACTTTCCGTTACACCATAAAACTGGTTTAAATACTTAGGCTGAACTAAGGATTCACATGAAACCTTTATTGATGCTTGTGTTTTCACTCCATAAACTACCTTACCAATGACAGCACTTACTAATTTGTTTTGCCAAATATGTTTTGTAGGAAAAAGTGTAATTGCTGCTTGAATTCCTTCCACAGATTAAAAACGTATGCCATCCTGATACTTCACAGGAGTCATATGAAGGTCAGGATGGATATATACAGTTAGTGCAGGACTTTGCCATTTGCATGTTCTCCCCATGCTCACTAGGGGTCCTCCATATGATACATATAACCCCCATACAAAACAACATGCAGAAGATTGCTCTTGAATGCCTTGTCCTTGACCAAGACAGGGCATGAGCACTTGGACTTTGACTTGGTCCCCGGGCGCGGAAAAAAGGACGACCACTGCTCCAGGATGTCCTCGGGAGGAAGGATGGCATGTTAAATGCAGAGGACAAATACAGCGTGGGACCCAGCTGCATGTGTGATCTGCATGTGTTGGGTGTTGCATGTCTGTAATAAAGTGGGTTCTTCTTCTTCTTCTTAAAACCAGGTCACCATGATCCCATTTCACATCCTGCATACATGGTGTTGTTTGGTACTAAAACATGCAGTTAAAGTATACAGTGTAATTATTAACCACTATAAACACTATGAAGCAATGCTTTACAAGTAGGTCTCCATTTTGCTCATATCTCTTGTATGTGCATAACAACAGTTGTGCACATTCTTGTGAGATACAGATTCATGCTATTCCACTTTTTTAAAAACTTTTTCAATAACCAAAACAACCATCATTCCCTAACCTTTCAGTGATTTCCCTAAACATAATCATATGTCTTCAGTATAATATAAACAGTTTACAGATATGCTCCATATAAGTGTTTCCTCATTATGTTAATTCAGGCAGCATTACATTCAAGATGATGATAGTGAAGAGGAGGTAATAGTAAAATCTATAATAAAAAAAGTATTGCTATACTTCCCTTATTTCCCTCATTAAGCTCAGGCAGTGGAAAGGGAGATGATGCAGATTTGATAATTGGCTTTGGGAGGCGGTGTAGAAGATTGCATCATATTCTGTGTCCATTCTCTTACACCTGCATCAGCCTTCCTAATGGAGCATTAAATCTACCTGTTAATCCCCACAGCCGCCCAGAAACAGATAGTAATAACCTGTAAAAACAGATCGTTTTTACAGGTTCAATGCTTTATGTGTTACACTTTTATGAATGCTCACCTGCTCTGTGACAGATTTCCTTTTTCTTCCCCCTCTCTATCCTGTCTTTCTGTGGCAAAATCACACATGTGGAGATGGCAAGTTGGTGGCGATATCTTTTCTTGGCTAATTGTTTAAATCTCCTCTTTTGACCTGTATTAAAGCATTGATGAAATGTAATTGCATGTCAAGTTTCTATTTCCCTGCACAGGAGGAAAATGGCTCAGCTTGAAAGAATGATCCGACCATACTCAGACCCAGCGGACCCATGGTCATGTTTTCCCCCACACTCGCACTCGGTTGGCTATATTCACTGGGACCCGGGGAGGCCGCAGTAAGACTGGCCGTCAGCCTACTAGACGCTGCACTGTCCAGTGTCCCGGAGTCTATGCTTCCGCCTCCAGTTTCCGCCAAGCGTCCACGGCCCCCGCCTGGTCCAGCCTCCGCCGAGCGTCCTCGGCCCCCGCCTGGTCCAGCCTCCGCCGAGCGGCCTCGGCCTCCGCCATGTCAAGTCCCCGCCGAGCGGCCTCGGCCTCCGCCATGTCAAGTCCCCACCGAGCGGCCTCGGCCACCGCCGCGTGATGAGTGGCCGCCGCCGCCTCCCTCGCCCTCTGCCCCTGCTGATGAGTGGCCTCCGCCACCCTCGCCTGATGAGTGGCTTCCCCTGCCTCCCTCGCCCTCTGCCCCTGCTGAGTGGCTTCCCCCACCCTCACCTGATGAGTGGCGTCCGTCGTCTGATGAGTGGCCGCCGCCGCCTCCGTCGCCCTCTGCCCCTGCTGATGGGTGGCTGCCGCCGCCGCCTTCTCCTGATATGCAGCTGCCTTGACCACAGTTCCCTGCACCTGTGGTGGCCCTCCCGAGCGGCCCTCCACGTCTGGTCTTCGCGCCTGCTCCCGTCCGGGCCGCCCTCCCGAGCGGCCATTCACATCTGGTCTTTGCGCCTGGTTCCGTCTGGGCCGCCCTCCCGAGCGGTCCTCCACGTCTGGTCTTCGCGCCTGGTTCCGTCCGGGCCGTCCTCCAGAGCGGTCCTCCATGTCTGGTCTTCGCGCCTGGTTCCGTCCGGGCCATCCTCCAGAGCAGTCCTCCTTGTTTGTCGCTCCTCCGGCACTCCTGTGCTGGGTTTTTCCTGGTTTCTTGTGCCTCGTGTCTACGTCCTGCCGTCGCTTTACTCCCGTGCATTTTTGGGGTTTGTCGGATTTGCTTTCTAAAATAAATCATCTTTTGTTACTGATGCTACCTGTCTGCTTTTGGGTCCTTTTCCTGCTGCCTCGTGGCTCAGGTTGACAGTCTGAAACCCCTTACGCACACACTTTCCAAAACAACAAAAAGAAAAAAGGTCCAAAGCCACTCCTTTTCCTTATCTTCACATTTCTTTCAATCTCTGGTTTTTGAAACTCAATGATTGGAAAGATACTGGACTGCTCAGCAAGGGATTATTAGCAACATTACCTGTTTGTTCACTTTTGGTTTCTGCCTAAAAATGGTACCTAATCTGACTAAACTTCTTGTCCACAACCTGTTTGATTGCTAAAATTAGGTCAGACAAGGAACCAAACATGAACGGTCAGCCAATGTCACCTCTTTCAGAGAACCTCAACAACTACTTTGGTGACTATGATGTTATCAATACCAATAGAACAGATGGCAGAAGTCCAGGAAATGAAGTTACACCATGAGGTTTTGTGATCAGAAACGTGTGTCAAAGTTTTAGTGTGTTGTCTAGATGTACCCTCTTAAATTGTAATCCTTCCCATCTCACACTTAAACTAAGCTGGTTAACTACAGTAGCTTCCCTCTGCACAGTGGTATACAGCAAGCAGATTGTTGGTTTCAGCAGCAATGACTGACAGGTCTGTAGACCCATATTGGCTGTAGGGCATATCGCCAGTTCAATTCAAATTTGGAACCATACATTCTAGAGGAAATATAATGAATGGATGACGTGTTGTCCTCTTAATTAGTCCATGCAATGAATCAAAAATTAATCTGAGCTTTAAAAGAAGTAAAAGTGAGCATTTCCTCTAATCAGTAGCTAAAAGTAGATCATTCATCACTACGACAAGAACATATACCCCCATTTTCATTTATATAACAGTCAACTGGCCTGCTGCTATTTTTCCAGAACCTTAAACAAAGTTTCATAGTTCAGTGTTCAATGAGTTACAATCTAATGAAGGCCTCTTAAAATGTGGTTGAATGATTGCATTTTTTAAGTAATAATTCAAGTTGTTAATACACTGCTGGTGATTAATAGGATGTGAGGACAAAATCTTCCTGGAGAAATGTAGCCCAACAATGTGATGTAAATAGAATGCTATATTTTTTTATATTTCTAAATCCTGGATAACTGAGGTAATTTCGCACTCTTATGTCTGCATCATCTATCAACTGATTCTGTTGGAGACAAAATACATAAATTACTTCAAATTATTACTTCACATAAGGAAATATTTTCATTTTCCTAGATAGTGATGTTACTTATGTTCACAGGTATACAAACCCATTGTATTTTGCCAGGTTTTTCCAGCTGTCTCTGAGTCCTCAAACAGAAGTAATGTGTCATTTCCGGTAGCTGCCTTCAGAAACATCAGGTCCAAATCATGTTTATAAGCATCTCTCATAAAATTAGGACAAGCCATGAACTATTGAGCTGATAAAACAATGCATAACAATAAAAAGTATGTACAGTGGGTACGGAAAGTATTCAGACCCCTTTACATTTTTCACTCTTTGTTTTATTACAGCCATTTGCTAAAATCGAAAAAGTTCATTTTATTTCTCATTAATGTGCACCCCATCTTCACAGAAAAAAAACTGAAATATCACATGGTCATAAGAATTCAGACCCTTTGTTCAGTATTGAGTAGAAGCACCCTTTTGAGCTCGTACAGCCATGAGTCTTCTTGGGAATGATGCAACAAGTTTTTCACACCTGGATTTGGGGATCCTCTGCCATTCTTTCTTGCAGATCCTCTCCAGTTCCGTCAGGTTGGATGGTGAACGTTGGTGGACAGCCATTTTCAGGTCTCTCCAGAGATGCTCATTTGGGTCTAGGTCAGGGCTCTGACTGGGCCAGTCAAGAATGGTCACAGAGTTGTTCCGAAGCCACTCCTTCGTGTTGTTGGAAGGTAAACCTTCGGCCCAGTCTGAGGTCCTGAGCACTCTGGAAGATGTTTTCTTCGAGGATATCTCTGCATTCATCTTTCCGTCAATTGCAACCAGTCGTCCTGTCCCTGCAGCTCAAAAACACCCCCATAGCATGGTGCTGCCACCACCATGTTTCACTGTTGGGATTGTGCTGGGCAGGTGATGAGCAGTGCCTGGTTTTCTCCACTTATACCGCTTAGAATTAACGACAAAAAGTTCAATCTTGGTCTCATCAGACCAGAGAATCTTATTTCTCATAGTCTGGGAGTTCTTCGTGTGTTTTTTGGCAAACTCTACGGGGGCTTTCATATGTCTTGCATTGAGGAGAGGCTTCCGTCGGGCCACTCTGCCATAAAGCCCCGACTGGTGGAGGGCTGCATTGATTCTCCCATCTCCCTACTTGGAGCTCAGCCACAGTGATCTTTGGGTTCTTCTTTACCTCTCTCACCAAGGTTTTTCTCCCACGATTGCTCAGTTTGGCTGGACGGCCAGGTCTAGGAAGAGTTCTAGTCTTTTTTTCTAATTTTATGCCAACGCCAAGGAGGCATATAACTCAACTGGGAAGATCTGACCACAACCTGGTGCACCTCTGTCCCGTGTACAAACCTCTTGTACACAAGCAGCCAGCTGTAACTTGCACATTGAAGAGATGGTCCAAAGAGGCTGAGGAGGCCCTGAAGGAATGTTTTGATACAACTGTGTGGGAAGTCTTCTGTGAAGATCAGGGAGAGGACAATGACAGTCTCACACACTGCATCACAGATTATATTAACTTCTGTGTGGAAAACGCTGTACCCACCAGGACTGTACGGTGTTTTTCAAACAACAAACCCTGGATTACTCCGGACATATAGGCTCTCCTGAAGGAGAAAAAGAGGGCCTTTAAGCTAGGAAATAAAGAGGAGCTGAAGACGGTACAGAGGGATTTGAGGAGGAAGATCAGGGAGGGAAATAACAGCCACAGGACGAAGATGGAGAATCAGATGCAGCAGAATAATATCAGCGGAGTCTGGCCGGCCCTTAAAACCATCTCCGGCCACAAGGAACCCAACTCCCAGCCTGCAGGGGATCGGGAATGGGCTAACGATCTGAATCTATTCTTCAATAGATTTGATCATTAACCTGCCCCTCCCCCTGTCCAGTCCTCTCTGCTACAACTACCATCGTCTGCCCCCCCTCCAAACTCCACCCTCCAGCCAGCCTTCACATACCTTACACTTCCTGTCCAGAGCCCCACCACTCCCTCCACAACCTCCCTTCCTGTTCACCTTCTACACTGCAGACTAAACACACAAATCAACCAACTGCCACCTTTAAAAGTTCTCGGATGACTCTGCAGTCATTGGCCTCATTGCAGACGGAGATGACAGCGAGTATCGACAAGTGATCCAGGGCTTTGTGGGCTGGTGTCAGACACTCTCCTCTTGCACCAGTGAACATCCAGGGAATGGACATTGAGAGGGTGGAATCATACAAGTACCTGGGTGTTCACCTGAACAACAAACTGGACTGGTCACACAACACAAATGCACTGTACAAGAAAGGACTCTAGTAGACTCTATCTCCTAAGGAGACTCAGGTCCTTTGGAGTGCAGGGGGAACTACTGAAAAACTTTTTTGACTCTGTGGTGGCATCAGCCATCTACGACGGTGTTCAGGGGCAGCAGCATATCGACAGCAGACAGAAAGAGACTAAACAAACTAAGCTATCATCTCTGATGGAGAACACGTCCCACCCCATGCAGGACTGGCTAACATCTCTGAGCAGCTCCTTCAGCGACAGGCTGCTTCACCCACAGTGTGTAAAGGAGAGATATCGCAGGTCCTTCCTGCTGCTGTCAGACTTTACAACCTGCACTTCTCCCGAGTACACACACAGACTGATAACTCCACTGTGCAATTATCAATATCACTGTGCAATAACAAAATCACGCAAATGTAAATTCAATGTGTTTCTTTGTATCTATATTTATTATTTTTTACTCTTTTTTATTCTGTATTGTCGATAAGCTCTTTCAGCATGCAATATTTTTATTTTACTCTTTCTATATTTTATATCTACTACTGTTTTTCACCTTTGCTACTGTATGCCCTGCAATTTCTTCATTGAGGGACTAATAAAGGTTTATCTTATCTTATCTTAATGACCCAAACCCCAATATGTACATGTTAACAGGTTCAAGTTTATTTTTATAAATCAAACATACCAAATTAGTAGATTCTGGGTGGAAATCCAGTGTCTGGAACTGGCGGAGAAGTCGTCAGGCTTAAAGGGAAAGAAGCTTGACTCACCTGAAGTCCTTTTAAGTTTAATGTGTTATGATTGGCCAGTTTAAACAAGGGGGCGGGTCTTTCTGGGGAGGTAAAAGGAGAAGACAGGTGCAGAACAGGGTGGCTGAGTAGGTTGGAAAAGAGAGTTGAGATAACGAGATTTGGAGAAAGAGAGAATTGAAAAAAGGATGGGGCGAGGAAAGCTGGAACCAAGTGTGAAAAAGTTGTTTCCCTGATGTTCATGAGCTCTTCTCTGGTGAAAGAGCTCAACACATATCATCAATGCAGATTATTATGCATTTTTTATATATCTTTATATATATCATATGTCATATCAATAACCTATAGCTGTTGAATAGTGGTAGTGCAGTATACAGTATTTGCCTCTGAAATGTAGTAGGGGAATTAAGTAGCACAAAACTGAATTGAAAATGGAAATACTCAAGTGAAATACTTCACTTTGTTCTTAAGTACAGTACTGTATAGAAAGTAAATTGACTCACATTCCACAGCCTTTAATGGTCACACTCGTCTTTAGCTAATCGCTCATGCCCTTCAGTTTCCAAATGATTAACAGCATTACAATAATCTCACGCCAGACTGTCGACAGTTTGAATGAAGTTGAGGGTGGCTGATTTGATTGAACTTGGTTGGTTTGCTGTGTGTGTGTTTGTATGCGCTAATGTGTTATAGCTACAATACAAGTGTGTATTTGTGCATTCACTAGCATTACTTTGCCTCTGAGATTGAATATGTGCACATTTACATTTGTGTGACTGAACCCATCTCGCTCTGATTTGACTTCTCTTTCTGACTGAGAGCCTCTCCACGACCGTGTGCACTGCTAACTCTGCATAGGGTTGCAGCCTGCCTCGCCTGCAGGAGTGCAGTCACTCGTACACCACACTCTTCCTCTGTGCACTCTGCAGTTAAATCAGCTGTGAGTGCCAGAGTACAAGAGCACGGTGAAACCATCAGCCAAGTGAAGTTCAACATTTTATAGCCAACACTTCACTCCACAGGAGGGCCTGCTCATGCCTGCAAGTGTACTGACAACACCCCTTAATCCACCATAAAAACTCATTTAATGGAATCACTCAGCAAATTTAATAATCCTCAGAAGATAATCTGCTGGCTCGCTGTTAGTCCGGAGATTTCTCTTTGCCCCATCAGCTTTGATTCTGAATTAAATGAAGTATTCGTTGAGTTAGTCTGCTTTTGTTATTGTGAGATTTTTTGTAGAAAGTGAGTTATTGCTTCACTCTGTGATATGAATCATCACGCAGAATTGGAGCACGGTCTTCAACACATTTTTGACTAAATCTGAGTTTGGAAAAAAGAGAGAGGCTTTCTTCACTTTGGCACAAAGAACTGATACTGAAAAGCAGAGAGTCATATTACAGACATTTACATTTTGTGCATTTCAATCACACCTTAAATATGCAACATGATGGTTTTAACCATCAATATCTCAGTGTCTGACCAATAAAGATACAACTGGAAAAATTGTTAATCCGTTTAGCTTTTAAGTTAACATGAATGAGCAATCCTTGATACTCAGAACCTGTTTGATATTTGAACATAAATAGGTCTATAACGACTTAGCAAAACCTATCTGCTGATCATGTGATAAAATAAAATAAAAACTTATTTCAATGACCACCACAAGGTTTAGCACAATTTTTAAGCAATTTGTAGTTTTTTGCTTGCAGGTCCACAGGTTAATATAAAAGAAAGAAAGGGGGATATTTGACTCTTTGCTACCAAGGTTCCCATCATGCTTTAGGTGACAAAGGTGTGTCTCACAACTTGTGTCAGTTAGCTGTGAACAAGCCAATTATGTGTCCAGTGGGTGCACTAGAACACCCCCAAATGTTTCTGAGGCTTCCTCTGGCTTCTGTGTTTTTGGTCCACAGAGAATAGTATCCTTCTGTGGCTGAGGCAGCTCACTTCTTCCTGACTCCCCCCCTCACATGAGTCACATCAAAAAAATTCAGATACAGCCCTTTGAGACTTTTTTACTTTTTCTTGGACCTACACTACCGTTCAAAAGTTTGGGGTCACATTGAAATGTCCTTATTTTTGAAGGAAAAGCACTGTACTTTTCAATGAAGATGACTTTAAACTAGTCTTAACTTTAAAGAAATACA
>JAVQJD010042831.1:0-19927 GCA_036023655.1 Nannoperca australis
TTGATAGCGACTATTCAAATAGTCACCAACTCTACTTTAAAAGTCGCCCAACGTGGGGCTCGAACCCACGACCCTGAGATTAAGAGTCTCATGCTCTACCGACTGAGCTAGCCGGGCTGATAATGTGGAAAAAAAGGGTCGTGTTTCGAAGATTTTTTGTCTTGCGACTATTAGAAAAGTCAAATTGATAGCAACTATTCAAATAGTCACCAACTCTACTTTAAAAGTCGCCCAACGTGGGGCTCGAACCCACGACCCTGAGATTAAGAGTCTCATGCTCTACCGACTGAGTTAGCCGGGCTGATATTGAGAAAAAAAGGGTCGTTTTTCGAAGATTTGTTGTTTTGCGACTATTGAAAAAGTCACTAGCTCGGATGTAAAAAGCCAACACCCAACGTGGAGCTCGAACCAATGACCCTGCAAGTAAGTGTCTTATACTTTACCGACTGAGCTTGCCAAGCTGACAAGGCTAACTTGTGGACTTGTCCTCTATCAAACATCTGTGGGATGTGGGACGTGCTGTACATGGAGGCCCCACCTCACAACTTACACGACTTGAAGGATCTGCTGCTAACATCTTCGAGCCAGAAACCTTCAGAGGTGTAGTGGAGTCCATGCCTCACTGGGTCAGGGCTGTTTTGGCGGCAAAAAGTGGACCTACACAATATATGGTCATAATGTGATGGCTGATCAGTGTATAATATAACCATCTACATTGGAGTGAGCTAAGTAGGTAAGTTCTCTGTTATCCTGCTGGTTTGTATTTGAATGTTTGTTTTTTATATAGTAAACTGTTCCTAGAAATCCTAGAGTCCTTGTAAAACTCCCATTCCTGAAATTCACTGATCCACAACCCCGGGCACAGGGCCACATCACAAAATGTACACATACCCACACACACACACACACACACACAAACACACACACACACCAGACCACATTGGAGGCCCCCCTCGACATCACAGGAAGTGCTCCTCCCCTGGACTGCAATTGGTTGCCGTAATAGCCAATAGGGAGAGAAGCCCAACTAGGAGTAGAGCTCTGGTTCTCTTCAAGTATCTTATTTTTTACTGTATGTCTGTCACTCCCTCGCCCTGTCTGCCCGTCTGTCTCTGTGCTTGACTATTTATCTTTTTTTCTTCATTTTTCCAAGGCTCTCTCTGCCTGAAGGCATCATCTTTCTGTTTGGTTTTTATGTAACTGCCATTTAGGCTTAGGGAGTAGGAGGAAAGCAGAAAAGCAGATGAAGAGAAATAAATAGCGACACAAAGAAGAAGAGTCAGCATGACAGGGGAAAGAGAAGTAGTGACAAAGAGATGAGTTGTGTTGTCTCTTGCTTGCAGCAGAGAAAATATTCCCCATGAAGCTTCTCATTTCATTAACTAAGATCCGTGGTTTGTTTTAAACGCATAATGTCCATTTTCAAAGGATTTTCAAACTCCCTGAGCAAATTTTATATCACTATTAAGTTATAATCCTTAACATTTCACCATATCAAACCTCTTTTTTATATGTATTTGCATGCTGTAAGAGCTTCTCTATACGGTAGTTTTCATTGTTAATGGCAGAGTCCCCCTTTCTGTGAAATTAAAACCACAAACATTAGAGATTCAGAGAAAACAATGCACATATGTGCTCGATGTGATGCAGAAGACAAAAGCTTCTTTATTTAAACAACGTCATGCAATTAATCATTTCAGCACACGGCTTGTTTGGCTGCACTAAAAAGACACACCAGTTAATCTACTCTACTATGCTCTAGGCGTTTTTGCTGCCCCCAGTCTTCAATACGCGTGTCATTTTTTATGGATCTCTGGGCCTGCATTATGAAAACGCCAAACAAACCAGGATTGAAATCTCAAAGACTGTATCTTTAATGCGACACCAATCAATATTTTTACATGAACAATGAGTTAGTTGACGTATAATGTACTATGTATAATGGGGAAGGAGTTGCTTGTAATGAACCCACAAAGAGTTATCACCCTAGTCTCGAGTTCCTCTCAACTCTATGGTGTATTTTAGCATCTTTCAGCTCATTGTTTTGGTTCTACGCCCCACAACCTTCCTTTTTTGGTCTAGTCTCATCACTCTCCTAACATTGTTTACTCCCGCAGCAGGCAGTTGTTTTCGGTCAAAAAGCTCTAAAAACCCACTCTATACTACCTGCGCAGCACCAGACAGCAGACAGAAAAAGTTGGCAACTAGCTGGTGAACATAGTGGAGTATTTTACTGCTAAAGAGACAGATACAGTATTTCCTTCAGGAGTTGGAGACCAAAACAGAGGTGAAAATGAAAGTGAAAACTGGCCTTACGTTTTGCCAGATTGCCAGAAACACAACTTGAATGAATGCCAATGTTGCTCTGTGTCTGCTGGATGTGTAAATCGGTGACCATTTGCTAATAAGTTTACCATATCAACTTTATAAAGCATTTACAATATGTCAATGTTGGCTTTTTTCTGAGAACAACAGTTTCCAAAATAGAAATGTTTTAATTTTCCACTTTCTTTTAAAATTGTATTAGTGTCCTTCATGGTAGAAACACTGATTTGATTGTTGTGAAATTATCAAACACTTAAACTTTAACACTATAAAAAGTCTTTAAAAATCACGATTCAAAAGGCCACTAAGTGCAAGCCAAACATCAGCTCTTGACGTTTTCTGTGTTTGTTTGCTTTGGGGTACGCGGGTCAGCATGTGAAATGCAGCGTTTCAGGTTATTTGTTTGTCTGTATATGTGTGAGCTTTTGAAAGGCGGGGGGTGGCGGCCATGTCAGTGAATGGGCTTATTATGCTAAGAGACAAACAAACAGTGGACTAAACTCAACACATACAAAACTGAGTTAGAGTCCAAACACTTATTTGGTGTACTTTGACATGGAAAGAAACAGGGAGGAAGCTATTACCTAAACACACACACACACACACACACACACACACACTATTTCTGTTTCTCTCACACACATGCAGTAGGTTCACAACTGACCCTTGATCTCTGTCCAGTGGCCAACTATCATCCTACTGACTGGCTGGTAATGAACAAAGCTGGCGTGAGAAAACAACCATAACATGGTGTGTGTGTGTGTGTGTGTGTGTGTGTGTGTTTGTGTGAAGGCCCATGCACTATAATATGAGGATGACGCAAGTTGACTTCAGGTTTTAGTTGAAAATGTGTTTGCCAGTGAGTATATACGCAGAATCAAAGGCTGCAGGTTCTATTATTGTGAGTCTCTCCAACAAGCCTGGTCCCTGCTGTGTCCTTTATGTCACAACTGAGGAAACCCACATGCCAACACACCTCTTCATCCTTTTTGATCATCCCCTCCCTGCTGCGTTTCCCCTCGTCCTCTTCTATTTACTATCACATAAACCAAGACTTTCTTCTTCACTCCACTTACTGCATTCTGCTCTGCTAGGCAGATAGAAAAGAGGGCTTAAAGAGAGTCACAAAAACTATGAACTGAAAGGACAAAAATCACATTTAAACCAAATCCATACAGAGGATTGTCAAATGACCAAATGTATAACTAGTAGCAATCTGTGTGTATTGCATAATACTGGGTTCTGTTTTATATCAAAGAAAATGGGCCCACCCTTCTGCTATATTGCAAAGATATTACCCAAATTAGCATTGTACCTTAAAGAAAACTGTTGAGGAAATGGAATGATTGAAAAACATGACAGTATCAATATCAAAACTGCACTATAAATCAATTGGATTAAAAAGAAATAGTAAAATGATTCCTATCTTCAACACCCTTTCTTTTAACAATCTCTCTCTCTGTTTATTTTCATGTGTTTATCTGCTGACCTCCTTGTCCTTTTCTGTCTCTCTGCTATGATCAAAGTGTCATCATCCTATTATCCCATGGAGGGCGAGCTGTTAACACAGCAGGAAAGACGCCTTAGTAATTGCTGGACAGGATGGAGACAGAAATCCATTTGTATGTGTTTGTTAGACAAAATTTTGAGACCTTGAGAGTGAGGACATTTTTAAACATTTTTTCTGGTCCTCATTTGTCCAAAGGTCCACACATGTATGCATCATGGTAACAGTCCAACAATATAGTGAGTACTTTTACTTAAGTGATGTGTGTGTGGGTGTGTGTAAGAGATAGAAGCACTGGGAACACAGTGCCACAATGTCACCCACAAGCACAAAAATGTTATGAAAAACATATGATTTAACGTGACACATACAAACAGAGTAATTGCTTCATCCTCGTGCGTGTGTGTGTTCATTTGTGTGTTTCTGTGAGTGTGTGCGTGTGTGTGTGTGTGTGCCTTTGGACTTCCATCTGCTATCTGGGAGTGGGATGGAAAGAGTGGCAGTGATCTAATATCAGTTGACGCTCTGCATTCCTGACCATAACCACATGGTGTAACAGAGTTTCCAATATCAGTGACTCAGCCAGGTGGCCCCTCCAGCTCAGGCCAAATCCTACCAAGGGTCACACTTACAACTAACAGATTTTACTAATATAATATTGTACGTTTTTTTTTGTTGCTGTATTGCCTGCCATGCTGAACTTACAGCATGTGGAGGACAAAACAGATACAATATATTCATACAATACATACATCCAATACATTGATGTCGATCATCTGGCAACACTCCAATCTTTCTGACTACTAATACTACTAAAACTAATATTATTATTATTATTATTATTATTAATAACTAATATTAATAGACTAATCTAACAAATTGGCAAGCAGCTGCCTATATCTTGAGGTAGAATTTGACAATGGCTACAGGTGCAGGTCAGTAGTTGTGTAAGTGTGTGTATGTGTGTGTGTGTGTGTGTGTGTCTGTGTGTATGTGTGTGTGAAGAGTAGCCCATAAACACCTGGTTCTCCTCTGATGTCAGTCATTCTAAAAGAGTCTGTTGCATAAGAGCTGGCTAAATACCCTTGAAGAAATGTATGCCAGATGTGTGTGTGTGTGTGTGTGTGCCAAGTGGGTATGGGTGTGTATCACATGCCAGTAGTGTGTGCACCACTGGTGTGCACTACATGCTGCCATGACAACATTGCAAACACACACATCAACAGAAATGTTCTTAGTGCTTATTCTGAAGGGATGACTTCAGTTAACTTTAGTGTTGACAAGTAAGAATGACAAGCAGGTACAGCCTGAGTTGCCTCATTGCTTCATAGTAAATTCAAATCTCTTGAATGTACAGCTAAGTCGGACTAGTGTCAAGGACACTTCGTATGCGTCTACTTATAATGACAGAAGATGTACACTGATAGCTTCAATGCATGACCTTGTACTGCATTTTTTACTTCATGCTTGAACTCCATGCTGTGTGCAAATGTCATATTCTTCCAACAAAGTGTCCTGTAATGTTGCAACTTACACACAACAACAAGCTTGTGCTGTAGCTCATGGTGAAGTATCTCATTTGATCATTTTCAACTTCATAGAGTTTCTAGTGTAGTCAAATGTTGTATGAAAGAAGTCCGTGAAAGAAGCAAGCACACACTGACACGTCTACAGTAGAATGCGTGGGTACATGTACTTTACATAATGGAATGTAAAATGACCTCAGTCCCCTCCAGGATGATTTGTGGAGTAGTAAATATATACTCATTGTTGAGTGTTTTTATTACAGGGAAGGCATGTTTGAAAAGCGGACAGACTGATGTCTAAGGGTATTTGTGAGGAAGAAGACAGCAGCAATTGCTGGAATTCCTTGTGTTTGTTTGTCATAAAATAAGCACCATATGGGCATCACAAGTACTGGGAGGGAAAAAGGTTTGCTTAATGTAGTCATCAAGATGTTAAATAGCTGTTTTTCTGGCCACTATCTTTCAGGAGATCAGAGGTCGACAGTGGTTTGCTCAAGGACCCTTCAGGGTGCAGATGTTTGCTCCTGTGGGAGCTGGTTGAAGACCTTTACAGCTGAAGGAATGTTCTCTCTAAACAGCTTGGCACCCCGCTGCTGCAGGACATTTCAAGCTGAAATTCTCAATGAAATAATGTTTAGACTGTGAGATAGTTAAAGAGTTGTAGAAAAAAAATGCTTGGAATATTTGTGATTTGTATCTTGTGAAACTGAAATTTACGAGCAATGCTGCAGCGCTGCATTCTATGCAACGAAGACAGAGATGATGACAAAGGTGTAATGCTGACCTGCAAATATACTTTACAGCAGATTAGACATGCAGCTAAATCTGTTTTGTTGCTGTTGTTGTTGTGCAACTCAATAGTTAAAGGTAACATAACATTGAGTCTGATTTGCACCCTTTGCACCGTCAGAAACTTGCACTCTTTAGCTTTAATGTAAAACACTGTCATGATGTAATATGTAATGGCAGATGTGTTGACTCTTTGTTTTAATTTTGTCATATAGTCTGCAACCCTGACAGCAATGTCACATTTGATTGAAGAATCAGTTGATTGAAGTTGCTGCCAGTGTTGGATAAGGTTAAGGTTATATTTTGATATTTTACAGGAACTTGTTAATTTTCCATTCTGTCTTCGGCCTCTTTTCAACACTTTCCATTTCTAGCTGAAAAAATGCATAGAGAACAAATCACTGTTTTATCCTACAATTAACACCTACAATAACATAACACTCCTAACAAAATAAAACTATTTATTTCAAAACCCAATACGTGTGTGTTTGTGTGTGTGTGTGTGTTTATGTGTGTGTGTGTGCATTTAGCATACTGCAGATATGAGAATAAAAATCAATGAAGCAACAAACAAAAAGACAGTTTGCCACAAAATGAGCTTGACTTCACATTAGCGTGCCACAAGAAGAGTGTGGGAGGTGCAGGATGTGTGTGTGTGTGTGTGTGCATATTGTACATTGTACAGTACTGTACATGTGTCTGTTTTTTAGATTTGTGCCTTAGAGGCTGAGGTGTGGCGGCAGGTGTTACAAAAAGAACGTAAAGCTTCTGAGATGGAAGTGTCACTTTCTTTGTCACTCTCTCTTTTGAAAGTGCCGTTTCTTTTTCCACAGATGAGTCAAAGCTGTTTTCACTTTAACTCCCCCCCCCACCCCCAGGCGTACATGCTTTCAGGCCTCTTCCATGTGTGACATCGCAGGACATTCCTCCCGGCGGCTTCCTGGCTTTCATGGCTCAGCCTTCATCACCATGCACAACACACACTTCCTTCCTCTGTATCTGTGTGTACGTGGGCATTCCCGCTTCCCGAGTTCCACGAATGCTGCTGTTATGTGCCAAAGCTATGACCCAAAATGCAAGACATTTAAAGAAATAGACACTGCTGGGGTCGAAAATAGAAATCTGTGTATTATTAACAGATACATTCTACTGAAGAATTCAGAGATCTTTTATTGATTTTCAAAACATCAACTGTGAGTCCAGGAGTAATTTGGGGATTTCCTGGCACGAAGGGACACTACGACAAAATTGTGTTGTGTGATTTTTAAAGGCCTATCATCAGACATGAAGGGACAGCAATACAGTATTACAAACTGGGGCTTTTACCAGGCAGGAAGGGTCTAATGAAAGACGTTAGAGTTATTAGTGTTATTAGAGTTATTGAAAGTAAAGAGTTAATTTCCATTTCATTTTGACCATTTTTTTTATCACTGTTTCCCTACCTTTATGGAAATGTAATATTAATTCACCTATAGTCTTTTTATTGTGCCTATAAACCCCAAAATGTCTTAGTAATTTGAAACTAAGAAAAGTCAGAAAATTCTTTTGATATTAATAATGGTTTTGAGTTACTGATAACTAGGTAAATAGTTCACACATAAATTTGTTGTAGCAAAAGAACAAATACCACAAACTAATTTAATTTTGACCCTTTGATCACCCCCTTGCACTCATCTCCATTTAATCTCACCCCATTCACTCTCTTATCCCTCTGTCCCCAACCCAAATTTATCCCTTCACTCTACTTGTTATGGCATCGCTTAAACTCTGGTAGCAGAAATATTCCATTCTGCTCAAATGTCCAGGTCTGGAGGTGGGCTCAGTGGCTCAAGTATTTTTCCTCTCCTTTTCAAAATGAATGTTAGTGAATGAATATTTACTAAGGTAACCTGAGATCAATTTACGCACACACTATGCACGTCATGTTTGTGTATGAAGTCTGAATAACTTTAAAGTTGGCAGTTTTCATTTCCATTGCAATTTTATTTACTCAACATGTGACAGGTGGAAATTTACTGAAGCCGAACGTTTTACAAGTGTAACGTACACCTCTGTACACAACAGTCACCTGCACCTGGATGCCTGCTCGACCAGTTAGATACAACCAACCATGCAGGAAGGTCACAGCACCTTTCTCTCTGTGAATACATACAACTGAACCTGTACTTGACTTTGTTGATGTGTCTGACGTGAGAAAAAAACAAAGTGATAATTTCTTTGATTATGTGGAACAGAAATAAAAAACGCATGTGTTATGTAATTTTGTCAGTGAGTGCGGAGGACACGACGAAATCAGGTATGTCAAGATGTAGGTGCACATAGGAGCATAACTGGAGGAGGTTGTGAAACTCGTGAGACTCTTTGCAATATACTGTATGTCATGTACACTAAGGTGTATTGTGCATGAACAAACATTTGCACATGAACACACGTGCTTCCTAATTGCAAAACATGCATAACAAGTCCCGATAATGCCACTGTCCACTCAAATGACTCAAAACACTTAGACACACACTTCAATGTAATGAGTGTATGGCCAGTGTGGCGAAATCAGAGGTACAATGTATAGCTGAGGTTCACACACGATAATCACAGTATAGAACTTCCTCTACAGATTTTGTACAACTGTTATCAGCACGTGTGCCCAAAGACACAGAAGAAAACAAGGAAAATCTGAATCAAGATCCCTGGTTACCGTAAGAGTTTCTACTGCTGTGGCAATGTGGTAATGATCAACATGGATCTAAGACTTCTCTGATCAAAGCTACTTCAACAGCCACTCGTGTAATTTCAAATAACCACAAGGCTGTGATGTACTGCCACCGCTAGAAATTAAAGCGTTTAATCGTCATGATGGAAGTTTTCCACTCAACGTTCAGAGCCACGTGTGCTTTCTGCTTTCACAAAGATACAGTAGATGCTCATCCTCACTAACACAAACTCGATTTAAAACCATTTACATTCAGTTTTAAGTTAACAGAGTAATAACAATCACAAAGCTCACAAAAAGAAATAGATAATGATGCAGTTTGTCCATTTACACATTCATCCATCCATCGGACCAACACTTTGGGCCAGAAAACCCCACATGCAGACATTTGCAGATGAAATGCACCAGGAACCACAAGTCAAAGCGTTTGGTCGTCACTGAATTCTACTTGGATATAAACAAGACTAACTCTCAATGATAAGGCTAGCATGTTGATGTTAAGCATGTGACCATGCTAACATTTGCTATCTAGCACTAAACACAAAGTACAGCTGAGGGTGATGGGAATGTCATAAGTTTTACGATTGTAAACATCGAACAAAAATACATTATCTCACTGTCTTTTAAAAGCAAAAACATGTAGGACACTTTGGTGGACAGTTGCACATCTTTGTAGAACTAAACATTCTCCATGTAATATCTGGTAGAATATCTGCCAAATGTGTGTAAGTATGCAATGATTTTCTGATTCACTGAACACTAATGAAAATAGAGTGTGTATTCCCTTAAGACTAGGTCGATGCCTTTGTGGTTTCACACAGAGGACAATTAATAACAAAGTGCTTTTGTTTCACTTTCAGTATGATCTCATTGTGTTGAGATTAACAATAGTCCCATGAGCACCACGGGCACTGGAGGACATCAGCAACGGAGACTGGATGAGGTAAGACAAAACCTCACCCACCCCCACACTCGTTCTCTCCATCACTCCGGCCATGTGCCCACTTTTTTTCCTCAAACACATAAAAAATCACAAATGACCTCACACAGCTACATCATTCTATTGCATTAACTAAAATGGTATCGTATGTTTTTATTGGATCACTGAAACCTGCAATAAATCATTTTTTGGTCAGTTGGGATCAGCTTAAACAAGATGTTTATCACAGCATTGACACATTTAATTGATATGGTGAACTTGTTGGCAAATAGTTGCGTATTTACACATCTAGCGGCCATTAAGCAACATTAGCATTCATTTAAAGACGTGTTTCTGGCCTCCTCATGAATGTGAGTCCAATACTCACTCTCCTTTCAGCTCTGTTTTTGGTCTCCACCAAGTCCTTTGACAAATAACTGGCTCTTTAGCTGCTAATGCTCCACTGTATTCATCAGCTAGCTGCTGCCTGTGCCTATCTGCCTTTTGGTGCTGAGCAGGTTGTTTACAGTTGGCTTTTTTTTCTCTGTATTTTTACATTATTTACATTGATTTACTGAAGTAAATAAACTACCAAAATGAACGAATAATAAACACATACACCCCTGCACAACAGGCACACAGGCACCCACACAATGATTTACATCCACATACAGGACATGCACACACACGTGCTGTGGCAGCCATACAAGCCACCTATTTACATGTTCACAAACATATCCTGTACACATGTCAACTGGGCAGCTTATACATACACACGCTCATAAATCCACACGCACAACTGACCAGAAACATAAACGTCAGGGATCTTTCCCACACACACACTTAGTCTTATCCCATGACCTAACACTCATGCTGGAGGGAAGAAAAACATAGATAGAGTGACATAAACAATCTCTTACACATTCTCCATACTGGCAAGCAGCCCGCCGCATAGCAACACATTTTATCAACAAACATAACAGGTCTGGTTCAGCGTATGTGTGTGTCAGTTTGTAGCAACTTTTTTTTTTCTTGATTTCTATATGCCAAGTTACCTCCCTTTCTTCCCTCCTCTCTTTCTGCGCTTCCCATAAATTCACTCTCTTTTCCCCTCTCTTGTTTGAATCCTCTTTTAAAAGAGTAGTTCAACATTTTGGGAAACACGTTTATTTGCTTTCTTTCCAGTAATCAAATGAGAGGATTTATATTAATCTTGCATGACTTTATGCATTGCACCCCCCCCCCCCACCACCACACACAGCCTCTAAAGCATTGTATATGTTTATGTCTATTATTTCATGTGTGTGCCTTTCTACAGATGTGTGGCCACAGGTGTCTCTATATGTGTTTGGCTGTGATCCAAGCCCAGCGCACAGTATAGTGTACCTCTGTAAGTTACAGATTAGAATCAAGTGCATGGCATCTCAAACCACTGTAGTTAAATGTAGCGGCTTTTCTTGTGCAATTGATAAGCAAAACAACATTTTATGAAAACAAAAGCATCCTTATTAATTCTAAAAAAAAGGATCAAACAGCTACATGTGTTTTTATGAGCAGGGTGTATACAAAGCTACATGGAAAGTCTGTTAAAAGATGGACATGCAGTGAACTTGGATTTATAAGTCTAGTGTGCATTTGTGGTGTGTGTGTGTGTGTGTGTGTGAGAGAGAGAGTTTTAGTGTCCCAGTGGGGGAGCCTCAGTACTAGAGAGGGGGTTTCCTGTTCTTTCTTGGCAAACATGACTGGAACAAGTGGATGAGGAACAAAAGTGTGATACAACATTCTTGGCCTAAAGCTGCAGCGAGTGATTTATTTCATGTGTAATAATCAGTTCAAGATTTTAAGGATGATCATTTAGTTATCTTGACAAATCATGATTTCATGAAACATACCCTGGAGTCCAGAATGAGTCTTTCACTTTTCAAAAGATAACTTTTAAGTTTTTAAGATGTCGGGCTCAAGATTTGAAATCCTACTCAAGCGGAAGTGAAGGAGCCGACTTGTGCGTCCATGACGACAATACTTGTGCTTTATATCTGCTGTGTTTCACTCGGTGACACAATAATTGTGGGTTTGTAAAAGAGAGGGAGAGAGCAGGAGACAGCAAGACTGGTGTCTGTGTGTGATAATCTAATTGTTTATATCTGGTGGGATCCAAAGTTTCGTCTGGTATCGCTCATCTTGACTCCTTTTGCACATGCTCACCCTCTAAACCTTGAGCGAATTGGGCTCTTTTCCCGTAAAGCTGCCACAGATTCAGATTCAAACCGAGTCAGCTGTCATTTCCCCTCCAAAATGAAAAGAAAACACACACACACACACACAGGAATAGAAGTAGAAAGAGGAATGGGGTAGTAAAGAAAAAAAGAGAGAAGAGAAGAAGATGAGGAAGGATGTGTGAGGAAGAAAGAGAGACCAAATTGGAGAAAGAACGTGATCCTACACTGGAACTTGTGTAAACTCTTTTTTTATACTTTGGCCCTTCATCCACCTTTTTACCAATGAAAGCCATCTTTTCAAAAGCAGATAAACTTGATAAGCTTTTTAAAAACAAAGAAGGAAGATTGTAGATTTCTCAGAAACACGGCTGAAAAACTGCCAGCATGTCGTTAGCCTGTAGCCGATTACACACTACAGATGTTGACAGTCACATTATGTTTTTGTTTCTGTTATCAGACGACTGCAGGAGAAAAAACAACAACGTTTTGAGGAATAGCCCAGAGGGGGTGTGTGTGGTGTCCATTCAACTACACCTTTACTCAGTTGATGCTTATGTGCATTTTTACAGGATGTTTAAAATTGTGTGTTAAAAAGAGTTATTAACGTGCACCAAAAGGGTACCTTAAGTCCAAAAGTAGCGTGGATGATAGCTGGCTACTTTAGCTTCCTGGAGTCATGACAACTGTGACGTGAACAACACTACATGCACACCTGCAGTCGAACACAACTGCACACAATCTGGTTATCGATTGATTAGATACTACAGTAGGTCGAAACAGGGTCAGCATACTCACACTCTATATATATATATTCTGCTTCTGATTGACATACACACACACACACACACACACACACACACACACACACACACCAGCCAGAAACACATGTGCCACAGTCTGGACATACAAAGCAAATATTACATTACACACCTATTACTCAACAACAGCCATTTAAAGATGAGGCTTAGTTGGGTCTCGGATGAAAGTTCCCGGAATCACACACACACACACACACACACACACACACACACACTTTCTCGTACTTCACACACACACTCAGAATGTGGCATTTGCCATGTAGGGGCCAAGAAGGGGTTATACACACACAGACACACACACACACATACGCACATAATTTCAAAGAGAGGCAGCAGTGTATTCTGGGAGGTGAGAGAAGTGGGAAGGAGATGACAGGGATGGTGGTCATGGAGGGACACACAGCACCAGACAGTAAAACAGACGGATTAAAGAAAAACTCCAGTAAACAAGTTGTTATTTAGAGATAAATACAGGACGGACAACACCTGAGGATACAGTCAAAAACTGTTTTCTTTCAAAGCTCCATTTAACCATTAAGGGACCATCCTCTTCTGAGAGTTTGACCATTCTCTGTCTTTGAAACATGACTGCCATGCTTGGAAAGGCTGTGTGATACCTATTCATTCGGTGTCAGCGCTCCACACCCTGTTGCTGTGCTCTATACATAGACTTAGCCTTCTCACCATAGAAATAGATTCACAATGGCAGCTTCCCACAGACACAGTGTGAAAACCTCACTCGTTCAAAATCAAGCAGATCAAGTACAAATCCTGCATTTAAGTCATATGTGACTGTTAGACATAAAAAGGTTTCATCTCACAGCAGATTATATAAAGACAGCTCACATCCCAAGTCCAGATAGACATGTGATTAAAGATATTCAAGGTGCACTATGAGTGTTCACCCATTTAATTGGTTTATTGAATGATTCCAATGACTCAGTATCATTCATGATGAATTGCCAAGATTTCAGGGTATAAAAACTAGAACACTGGATTTTTTTGTTATTTAATAGCGACAACAAAATAGCAAATGTCTTAATGAGTCTTAATAAATGGCTGAGATTGGAAGTTCTTTTTTGACCTTGGAAACAACAAGACATCTGGGCAAAGAGGAAGCTCCAGAGCAGCTGCTGAGTGGACTTTGCGGTGAAAGCAACTTGGTTGTTTCTGCCATCAATAAACCATAAAGTGGCAAGAAGAGACAGAACAAACTTAAAGGCAGTATTTGCTCATGAGTCGTACCATACAAGTATATAAAAGAGTCATGTATCAATAGTGGAATTACAAGTGGAGGTTTCAAATTGTAAGTAAAACCGCATCTAATTAGATAGCTGGTATTCTAAAGGAGAAGATCCATTTCACAATTATTTTCACACTCTCACTGGCTCTTACTCGAACACTGCTACACCTGCTGCATCTTAAACCGTGATTACAGTAGCAACCAGCCTTTCATCTATCTATAACAACAACATGGCAAAGACACATGAGATGCATTATGTAGGGATAATTGCATCAATCATACACATAAGTAAAACTCGCTGCTGGCATTGACATACAGGATGTGTATAATGCTGAGAGAGCGATTTCTTAAACACACATGCTTACTGAAACACCCACACACACGCATACATTTCCTGCAGATCACACATTTCCCTCTTCACATCTGTCGACGTGTGATTAAGTGAACAGTTGTGGTGAGGACTTGGCATCTGCGCATGTAAACATTTACATTCTGTGCCACATCATATGAGCATCAGTGCCATAGCTACTGACTGATGGTGGCCAATCCACGTTAGTCTCTTTTATTTTGGCCAATTCCTGCTCAAATGTACACCAGGCCTCTGCTTTAGCTACTGTAACGGCTTTCTGTGGTTACAGTTCAGTTAAATGAATGAACAGAACCAGCATTCACGAGTGGTAAATTTGGAGGTGGTTAGCAACAAAGTAAACAATTTTATTTTTGCTGTTACATAAATTCATATGGTACAACTGCTGTAACTGTCATCTGAGCATATTTACTGAGCAGCACTGATTTTAGGTCAAATTCACAACTCAAATTGTGGACTTTTTTTGCTTTAAACCTTGTAGCACTATTTTGTTGCACACACATAGACATTATCTAAAATAACACATATAATATTCAGGACACCTACACAATGTTCACATAAAATTAAAACAAACCCAATGTTAGTTAGTAAAGAAAGTATGATGGATAATAATAATAATACCCTACAATAACAACATGCTTATTGGTTCCATTTCACCCACAACACTTTAATGTACTACGATTATCAGTATTCATATATACATACACCCACTTAGCCACACACACACACACACACACACACACACACACACACACACATTGCATGTCTTGAGTAACAGCACTTTGTTCACTGGAGATTGTGTGGCTAAATATACCAGTAACTGATAGCCCTGCTGTTTAATGGGCAGGAATACTGCTGGCTCTGACACTGATACAGAAGATGAAACACAATAGACACCAGTGAGTTTGTGTGTGTGTGTGTGTGTGTGTGTGTGTGTGTTTGGAGGGATGTTAAGGAGGCTGTTTGGCATACCTTTAACTATAGTGAATAATGAGTCAGAAGATTATTTGAAGAAAGAAAGTTCAAAAGTGCATTGAACAATGCCAAACCTATCTCATCACAGAAAACAAAAAATTTGATCTTTTGAACACTAAACAAAATATGCCTTAAACACGAATATGCTGAATAAATAAATAAAAAGACAGTTTGTAAAAGTGTCTTCTCAGAACTCCTGCCATACCTTGACCCCTTTTTCTTGGTATTAGTGAGTACCTGCTCTGTTGACATCTCTGATGCATTAGAGGACTTTATTAGGCTTTGCACCCAGGCCCTAATTGATATTTGATGGACGTTGCGATCGTAACTTAGTCTCAGAATAGAGTACGGACACTCAGCCGAACCCGGAGAGCCACACAGCAACCCTCTAATCCTCAGCTCTCACATGGGCAGGACATACCACAGCTCTGCGGCAAAGCTAGGACAGGAGCTGCGATTCAGAGTCGCAGATAGACCAGGACTGAGAGAAAGGGGAGACAAAAGAGTGACGGGAAAAGGGGTAGAAAAAGAGGGGAGAACCAGAAAGGAAGAGACAGGTAGGAGAGGCCACTGCTAAACAGGAAGAACGATGCATCTATACTCTATCTTCAACATTCACATTTTTCTTTTCTTGTGTTTCTTTTTCTCGTTTTCTTTCCTCTCCGTCTTCCTCTGTTTCACACAGTTTTTTTTTTTGGGTGCACTAACCTGCAGAGGGCCGCTGGCAGGCATGGTGGATCTCAGCGATGTCAGGTCGATGTCTCGGCCCTGCTCCCCTCTCTCTGTCTTCCCAAGTCCCTGCATAATAAGACCCGCAACGAACAAGCTACCAAGCACACACACACACTCGCTGTGTTGCCCCCACAGCAGTGGAAATGCTAATGCAAGGATGGCAGTGGTCCTTATGAAAAGAAATGACCCTGGACGCCAGGCACCAAGCACCAGGCAAGGCCAGGGAGGACAGCGCAGGGACAAACAAACGGCTTATTCACTCCTTCCTGGTCTCTCCCGCTCCTGCTCCCTCTCTCTCTGTCTCTTCTCCTTCCATTCTCCCCCTGCACCAAATCTAGGTTGCAAAAATGCTGGAATACCAAATTAACTATCACACAAATAACCAGGCAAATAGCGTCCAACTGTTAGACTGCCATCGTATTTAAAGTTAGTCTCCCTAACCCCAACTATGACTCTATTTGAATGACCAACCGCTGCCAACCGATAAACACCAAATTGTGTCTATTTGTGCTTGTTTGCCGTACAAAACCATTCTGCTGTATTTCTGTCAAGTTTACTGAGGTCACACGTCTTCTGGTAAAAGCACTGAGGCTCCACTGTAAGGAGTTTACAGCTCTCTAAACCAGGGGACCCCAGGCTCTGTAACAGGGACCCAAGCATACCATTTACATAGGAGACAGGCCAAGTGATCAGGAGTGTTGCAGACGGATATCTGAAATCAAAACTATCTGCATAGCTACATACCAAAATAGGTGAGGAAAAAAAACAAGTTTCATAATTTGCAACAAAGAGTTATTAAGTCAGTGAGGTGACTCGCTAACATCCATGAATGTAGCTGTATCTATCTTAAGTATTGCTAACATTAGCTAACAGCAGCTAGCCACACACTTTCCCATTCACTTAAATGGGAGAGTGTGTCCAAACTTTTGACTGGTGCTGTAATATAAAAGAAAAAGACAGATTTACTGGCAGCATTGAAAATGTGACAATGTAGAAGAAAACGATTGCACAGGACACAATAGCCTGCTGCGTGAGACTAAAATAAAAAAATAAAATGTTTTAAAATGAAAATGAAGGTTTGTTAGATTATGAGGTTGAATGGCAGTTTGTGAAGCTGAGGAGACACGGGGTATGTGCTGCTGTTGACTTTGACGAGAGAAAGGTAGGTAGAGGGAGAGAGGCTTGCAGTGGACACACAGAAATAACACAACGCAAACAAATCCACAATTAACATCCTTTGTTTCTCTCTGGCTTCTCATCAGACCACCAGCAAACAGAAAAGCAAAAGGTATAAAGTATTTCTTTTCTTCTTCTCTCTCTCATTCAAATGCACAAACTTAGAGTGAGTGTCCTGAGGGGAATGGTGGTTGTCAACAGTGATTAAACACACTTCTGCAAGCTCATAATCCTCAAAAAAGAAAAAAACAGATCACCTCAATGGCAGGAATTTCATTAGGTTAAGTGTACCTAAACAGAACATCACACACACACACACACACACACACACACACACACACAGTATGCACAGCAGACCTTTGTCCCATTTTGTAAAGGCTCATGCTTGGGGTAACAAACAGGGATAAAAAACGATTCATCACTTTTAATTTTACAATTTTAACTTCACAATTTTAAATACTAAATAAATGTGTTTGGGAATATAATAATGATTTCAGTCTTTATTCACACTGCATAGCTCTCCCATCCCATATCTATCTAACTTAATTATATCACATCCAGCCTTGTGACCTGCAATCATTAACTGTTGACTGAACTGAAGCACTTTAATTACCTTCCTGAGATAAGTGTTGTATGTTTAATACCCATCAGTCCTGATGTCTGCTCAAATATGCTCTAAAATAGTAGCTAACAACTACATTTATAACTCAAACAGCAAAAACATTCAACATAAACATTCAAACCCTATAACATATATAATTACATACCCTATACTGTATATATGTGTGTGTGTGTTGACATTTATTTGGGACACAGTTTAAGGAACTGAACTATATCCAATCTCTCCAATAATGGATGATGTGTTACAAGATGAAGAATCTGCCCTTTCACTTCCTTTTTCCTCTTGATACATTTGCATTAACAAGCTTCCAGGAACTCTCCCAATGTCAGCCGACACTGTCCGAGAAGTTATTTTGTTTTTGTGGTTTTCTGGGATTTACGCTTCTGTCGCCTTTCTGGGATTTTGGGTTGTATAGTAACTATTCAGTGGCACATAATTGACTATTTGACTTGCTTGTTGATCGTTGGACTATTAGAGCAGCAGATTCCAAGTTAATCCCTAAATGATAGGTTAAAAATAAACTGTTCTGCCCTTTTTCTTTTCAATAATCGTTTCTAGAAACTGACATGAGACACCAGTCATTCAGCCAAACCTCATCGTTCTTTGGTTCCTAGAAACAGGAGATACCAATTACAGTTTTCCTAGCTCTTCCTAGAACTCTTGTAAACGCTATAAGTAAGCTATATAGTAAACAATGTAAACTTAATTTAATTCAAAAGGCTTTATTGGCACAAAGGTTTCAAGAACAATGTTGCCAAAGCATCAAAATACAAGTTGTCCAAATATTTGGACAGCCCACAGTGACAGTAAATTGAACATTTAACACCATTAAGACTGACATATATATATGATGTAAGTTAGCTTACAGAGGGTTACAGTGTTTGGCTAAGAGCGTAATCTTGCTTTAGAAAAAGTTGCTCTGGTTTGTACGCGTCTGTAAACACAGTAAAGATAAACAGGTACTTTGGGGTGAAGGCTACGGTTTGACAAGAAGTTCATCAAGGGCATTCTTGACTCGTGTGTGCATGTTTCTATGTGTATAATATGTGGAAGCTAAAACAGGAGCTATAAAACACATACCTGTAATTAGGTTTAACCCTCAATAACATTTTATTCTCTATATAATGCCTTCAGGGGTTTGGAGCCTTGATGTAGCAGTTCTGCTTGACTGTAAACAAAGTAGTGAGAAGATGTTGCGAAACACTAGCAAAACCTGCTACACTGGCTTTTTGTTTACATTGTCCTTTCTCCTGAATGGGAATAACTTTTATTTGTGAATAGAAGTTAATAATAGCATACATTCCTGGTAGCAGATTTCAGTTCAGATTTGCCTTTGGTCTTTTGAATCCATAAAAAAACATCCTGTTTGTGAAGGTAACACATCACATCTCACACAGAGTGTTCTCAATCAATGCCTTGTGCTGTTTTAAATGTACTTACACAACAACTTCAGGCATGACACTGGTAATGAGGTGTCATGAGGTGAAGTTACAAGCTGTCTTATAAGAACTCTGGTGGGAAAGCAATGGCCTTTTAGAAAACACCACTGACTTGCTTTTTAAATAGGGTATATACAAGCTGCAAACATAGTTTCCTGCAAACACGAAGAACTTATGCTGCAGTGCACATATTTTCAACATTATCTAGCAAGAAAATATGTTGAAGCATGTGTTGCAGCATGCAGTGACAGTATGATGTGGACTGTAAATGACTCATAGCTTACTACCTTCAGTTGCAACTGAGCATTTCACAAAACTGTTTTTCTTTCATTTTTTTAAATGCTTATATGTACACAGATCATCAAATCTGTGAGGATGCTAACTTTTGGCCTGGTACAGGCGGCTTTACACTCTTTTAGCATGATATCATGTAGCCATCAAATGTATGTACACTACCGTTCAAAAGTTTGGGGTCACATTGAAATGTCCTTATTTTTGAAGGAAAAGCACTGTACTTTTCAATGAAGATGACTTTAAACTAGTCTTAACTTTAAAGAAAT
>JAVQJD010042832.1:0-24379 GCA_036023655.1 Nannoperca australis
ACACACACACACACACACACACACACACACACACACACACACACACACACACACACACACACACAATACCAAACTCAGTCTGGTCTGTATGTGTGAATACCATCATTTCAAATTCACACTGAAATCTGTTACGTAGTTAACAGATCAAGGTCTCAGAGCTGGATATGAACATTGACAACCTTCCAGCATCTCCTGTCACAATGTCAACGTTGTGGACAATAAAAAACAAACAAACAAAACTCAAAATGGTGTACTATTGCTACATAACTGACCCTTTTGACACATGTAGCTTCGGGAGATTGCAGTCTGGAATGAGAATGAATCCCTTTTCATACTGAAACTAGTAAACTAATTGGAGTGCTGTTAATTAATTCTTAATAGCCGCCGTCTGCCATCCTGAAGATGGTCTGCACTAAGAAGGCTAAGAAGTCAGTAATGTCAGATGCAGTTAATCAGGAGAGTGTATTTAAGACAGAAATTAAGAGTGAACTTGACGTGTGTCACACTGATGCTTTTCGTCTGACATTCTGTGGGCTCACTGCAGAAACACAAAGGATCCAGCTTACTCAAGTTCTAATTCACATTACAGTGGGTAGTCCTAATTCTACAAACAACACAAATAATATGTGATGAAATATAGCGTCTATACTTAGGCAGTGGTAGAAGATCCTGAGTTACATACAATTCATATGGTAAGTACATACAAGCAAAAGTACGTATTATTCACACAAAGTGTCATATTACTCTGCTGTATATATTATTAGTCAGTTATGCATTGACATGAAAGCAGAATTTTAATTTTTTTCATGGTTGAGGTGGATCTGATTTTAACTATTTAACCTACAGCAATTTTTGGTAGTTTACTCTATAATGATATATTATATTTTATAAGATGATCATATGCTTTGTATCTAAAATATTATTCCATAATGTAACTAGTAACTATAGTTTAAGGACAAAACTGACAGACAAAACTGCTGTTTTTGTAAAACTGTTGCCAAAAAGGATGAGAGTCACTGGTTTAATCTTTCATAATGCAATTTATTTTTATAATAATTATTAAAGCATTATTAAGTAGTATAAAATAGAAATAGTAAAGTATCTTACTGTTACTTACTGTCCACCACTGTATTTCGGTAGTACCTTTGTATGCATGGCTAAACTTTGCTGCATATGTCTGGTTGCTTTCTTGAATGCTTCAGAAAATCAAAACAGTTTAAGAGTAGACAAGTCAAGGTGGTTTGATGCATCCACAGAATGCTGCCAAATAAAAACAATGGGTGCATTTGAAAGTTAAGTATGACGCATATCCAATTTGAGTGCGTTCCAGGCTTTAGACTACTGTTTTGGAAGTGCTGAGTTGTGTGCACTCTGTTCAATGACAATAACCGTGGAACGACTTGACGTTATGGTTGTATGAATAAAAGGCAGACAATATCACCTCACACTGAAACGTGTCACATTCTAAAAAAAGCCCTTAACTCTTATCTGCTCCTCCACATCCACTTTAGCCTTTCCTCTGTTGGCTTATCCTCTCTGATGCTCTGACACTATCGATATGCAACTTTCATGCTTGCATTAATACCAGAACCACTGATGGTGACACATGCTCTTTCCCTTTGATGTGTGACTGCAGCTCCCAAGTATGTGAATGCCACTCTCTCGCTGCCTTTGTGTTCCTGTTTTTCACATGAGGTCAAACATTATTGACTGGAATCAGTGAGGGGAATAAGTCTGCGTTTACCGACAAATTGGACCGGTGGTTTGACCCCTGGTTCAACTCAGCCTGGTACCAGAAGCAGCAAATATCAATGCGCAGCTCCCTTTGTAGCTGAAGACGGAGCTGATAGATTCACATACATTTACATACAGCATTTATTATCAAGTTGATTCACTGCCTTTGTGACAGTGAATGTGAGTGCGGGAAATGTCAGATCAATTATATTGCATTCATACCATTAAAGGCAATTATGGCGGAATATAAAGGGTCACAAAGTAGACATATAAAAGGGGCTTATGTCGTCTGTCTAGAAAATAATGATCAAAGTCAAAAATGCTGTTTTATTGAATAATACAACTCAGAATCCAATTACTGAGCTTGTCTATTAATTTGTCCTATATAATGTGTGAGGAACAAAGTGAAGCAATTGAATCAGCACTTTCTTGTCAAGACTACTTGTGTTGTTAAAACACTATTTGCAAGTAAGAATGTTATACTATCCAAGCAACACAAAAAAAAAACACACACACACAAAAAAATGATGTCAAAACAGTCACACTCAATACATTTAATTGCAGACTTAAATTATGTTAAATTCACAGCGAGAGTTCCACCACAGATTGTGTAAGGCATCAAAAAAACATCAGTTTTAACATGCCCTCCTTGTATGATTCATGACAGGTGTCTTGTTTCGGTCTAAGTGTTCAACAATATGTACATTGTAAATAAATAGAATTGGCCGTATCTGGAGTCCTGCATAGAGCATCTCTACAAGTCTTCAGATGCCAATTCTCATTAGTATAACCAGTCATACAGTCCAGATCTCAAAGGACAAGGCTGGTGATATTCTATATTATTGTCACTGTCAACAAATCCCATGAATAGACCAAAACCAGCAACATGTTGGTCTGTCTCTCAATCATTTCTTTCCCTAGCCTATCTGTGGCACTCAGCCTCACTCATTGGTTCCCACTGATACATCTCTAAAAACGTATAAACATATAGTTTCATTTTTGAAAAAGATTCAATCATTTCCTCAAACAGCTGGGCACTGTAGATTTTAGCAAATGTCACTCAAAAAGGAGGAAACACATTTGGTGCTCTGAGTATTTACCGCAGCAGGATGGTGGGATCAAAATAAACTGCAGTGCCCATGTTCATCGTAATGAAGGAGCGCGCCATGCTGTGCAACAATTTTGCTTATTAATTTATTTTTAATAGGTTTTTAGACAACAATGGAGCTCTAGTATAGAGGAATATGCTGTATCAGGTTTTGGAAAGACAGATAATACTTATATAATATAATATGGGAATATAATTTGTTGACAAAAAAAAAAAGAAGAATAGAATATAACCAAACTTATGGTTTAAACACAAACGCCTGGAACAAGAATTATTCACCATAAATTACATTACAAATTAAAAACAGCACATGTTGTGGAGTTCATGTAAAGAGGCATGTTTGTTGTTTAGTTTATTGAGCGAATATAAATATATAATTAGATGGTTTATCAATCCTCTTCTGTCTGATTCCGACTAAATCAAGGATTGATCTGATTTACATCAAAGAAAGGGGTTGCTGGTCATCTCAAAACATTACAAATACATATTCAAGTTTAATTTTGAAAAGCAATGCAAATGAACTATCATGGACGTGAACCCCCTGGTTCTGATCTGTGCTATGTGCTTACTATTACTGGTGAAAGGCACATTTGTTCTCCATTTCAGGGTGGGATGCAGATCTGTCGCTGGAGGCCCACTGGGAGCCACCCACCATCGCTGAGATCTGCCCATGCTAGACGGCATTAGCAATAACAAATGTAAAGCAAAATGGTCTAATCTGCTCGTCTTCTTTCGAATGTGCTCAGACAAAAGCGCCAGGGATTCTTCAGTGCTAATGAACAGTGTCAATAATGACAGGACTCTGGCTTGTGAGTAGCTCAGCCCATTGATTGTTTCAAACACGTTACAGTAATTCAGTAGGAAGGGGGGACTTGGATAAAAAAAAGGGGTGTTTATCACTTCAGAGGCCAATACAGCCTTGGTGTATTGAGTCCTGAGATTATTTTGCCAAAGGCATCTCTCAGCGTGTTCATTGACCTTTCTTCATCATTAGTAAATGTAAAGAGGGTGGATCCTTGTCAAAAACCTTGAATAACTTATCAGCTGCAAGGCCAGGGGAATACTAAAGGGTTAATGGTTTCTGTTGGGAGGCCTTCGGGGCTTTACCTTTAAGCACTTGCATTTCAATTCCTCCGTTGCATGCGAAGACCCGAGGAGGGGAGCTGAGATAGCAGTGAGCTGTGCAGGATGCATAAAAGTGTTTGTGTGTGCGCATTAAGAAGTGTATCATCAACCGTCAGCAACAACTCCCCAAGCCATCCACCACTAATGCACAAATTCATGCACACACACCGCCACCACCACCACCACCAACAACAACAAATGGGAACATACTCAGCGTGTAAGTGCTTATATAGTCTGTGTGTTTGCATGTGTGTGTACGAGCCTGTCCTGCACTCTTTATTAGCCTCTAGGGGAGTGTATCACACACCGGTGACACCACTCCAGCTTGCGCTGAGAGCATTTAGCATTAGCGGAGGCCCGGCCACTCTTGTGCAATGCCGAGGACGCCAAACGGCTCGGAAATCGAGCTGATAGAACTAACCTTATTTAACGGCCAGACATCCAAGCCATTTCCCCACAGAAAATGCCATGCCTGAATGTCATGACCTTTTCTAACCGTGTTTAAAAACCTCCAAGGTCTTCAAGGTGTGGTTTGTCAATAAAAAGATTTTGAAGATTCGTGAGGAGTGGTAAACATAGAGGAAGGCGATGCATATGCTCGGCATTAATAGTTGGTTTATTGTAGATACTGTCATCTGTTGTTGGGCTGATTGAGAGGTTTTTCCTGAGGCTTGTGACAGTGATTGAAGCGGTGTGTGTGTGTGTGTGTGTGTGTGATGAACTTCAGTGCAAGTCCACACAGTTTTAATAGCATAAATTCAAAAGAAATGAAAAGAGAGAAAAAGCTTTAAGGGTACCTGTGTGTGTCAGCATGATTTAGAATGTGTGTTTGTGCATAGACAAGAGTGTGTGCCATTTAGTGGGTGGTGCACAGTGCACTGATTTAAGGGTAGGGGGAAATTGTCGTGAAGAGCAGCTCTCTCTGTTCAGGCGTCTCAGAGATAATTGTCTGCCAGAGTAAAACAACACTGTGCAGCAGCACTGCTGCACCGAGCACAGAGTTCATCCTGAGAGGGCGGAGGGGTGACACTGAAGACATCAAACTTGACAAAAGAAGTAAAGAAGGAATTAAAGAAGAGGCGAGGGGGAGGTGTCCGGGGTGTGATTTGAGAAGGTGGTGGGCAAAAATCTTTTGCTGTGCCACAAGGACAGCAAGTATGGATCCACATAACTGATAACACAATGTTTTTTTGAAGGTGAAACAAGTACAGGAAGTCAACGGGATTCATTTATAAATCTCTCTCTCTGTGGACAAAAATAGAAATGTGTTGAAAACCCTACTTTAGATTTGCACTACTGAGCCCTCCTATCACATTTCCTCATGCATGATCTTGCATACAAAGTGGAGACCAAATGTGGTTAGAGTTGTGCTGTTTGCGTCTGGGCTGTTGTGATTAGGAGGAGATTGAATTCTGTTTTAGCCAAAGCTGGATGAACACATCCAGCATCGCATCTCTGATGACTGACAGGCATTTTCATGCAAGTGTTGTAAATAGGAGTTAAGGTTCAATTGATGGAGCGAGGCGAGAACACAGCAATTGAACTCATGTGAGCCCCAAACAAACCTGTTAAACCAAGTGCGTTTCTTTTGTTTTAGTTTTTTTAAAAGAAAGCGAGTACATGTCATCAAGCTGACTGGATTTTATGTGACAGTCCCTTACTACCTAACAGTTAATGATATGGACCAGATATTAGGTTGCTACTTTTGCTTTTACCCTGCATCAAAATATACTGTACATAAATGTGTAAAATATGGTTATTTACTGTATGTTTTTACGGTCTGTGAATACGTACAGTACAACAGAAAAAACAAACACATTCCACCTCTGAGGTGTCACTAATCTGGTTGTGGAATTAAGACGGATAGAAAATGATTTAGCAGCAGACTTAAACAATAAAACAACTGCTTAAATGCATCTCCATATCATTATGCATGTATGTTTGATTTATACAAGTGAAACAAATCCTAGAATAATAATTTCTGTGCAAATTTGAGAGTCAAGGATTTAGCAGAGGTTGCTTTAGGAGGCAGTGGGCACAGTATCTTTACTCCTCAGGCGTCTTCCACTGTCAGTGTCAGTCAGGGTTTGTTTAGAATGGGCAAACTAATTACTGTGTAATTCCCAACACTTATCATGGAGTGACATATAGGCTCTCCTGCACTCTAAGATTCAAATACATGGGAAGAAGACATGTCATGGGTGGGTAGAATTCCTGTGGTTTAAGTATTATCAGAATAGTTGGCAACAAAGTCTCAGCCCCTCTGGCACAATCACATAAAAGACCAGTAATCTGCTGGCAGCCAGCTGTCATATATGAATACATATGAAACCTCACAACAAGTTGCGCAGGCCTGACACTCGAAGTCAAAAGTGAAGCTCACAGGAAATGGTTGGAAATGCGAGATGCCTTACGGAAGCTGTGTAATATATGCTTAGTGTTTATGAACAGTGCTTAGTGTGAAGCAGTGTTCATTTTTTAAACGAACACTATGACGCAAAATATTCATTGAGAGCATTTTTTAACAGACAAAAACAATATTAAATAAATACTAAGTATAAATACTATACTAAATAAAAACTTACCTTAAAGGAGGGAAACTATGACTAAATGTTTTTCAATGTATGTCAATGAAACACTTAACTTTAATCTGAAATTACAAATGAATGAATGAACTAACTATGTACTAAGTAATGTTAACTAGCGTTACCTGTTTTTGGTAAAAGGTAAAGGTAAAAACTGATTTATGGACCACATTTAAATACAATCTCACAAATTACACAAAATAGTAACAAAACACCAGTCACACAAAAAATGCAGGCCAGCATGATGATATGATATATCTAAAAAGATAAGTTAATGTTAATGTAAATATTTCAAGGGCAGTGTACGTAGATGTTATATTTAGTTGGCTATCTGTCATGCTTATAAGCTATCGCTCAACCATAAAAATGTGTTTGCTAAAGGAATGTCACTGCATTAACGTCATTAACATTTTCACTGCTCGCCTCAAGCTAAACCCAGACTGTGAATAGTATTTTAGTGAACATGTGAGTGAATACAGTGAAATGCATGCAGTGGAGAGCTCAGGTGAGCAGGAATGACAGTGAGTGATCGGTGTTACGTTAAAATCTGTGACCCGTCCGATCCTGTGATGGTACAAGGTCAACTATTAGAATGACAACTGTATTTACTAAAAAGACTGACTATTGTTTTACTGCAGAGTGACATGTGCACTGTGTGTGTTACATTTCTGGTATAACCCAGCAATCAGCGCCTTTTCTGTTAAAATAGTGATAGCACAACACATAACCATGGCAATGGTACACATCAAAGACAACGACATGTGTAGCCTCAGAATTCTTAGACATAAAAATGAAAAATGCATGATGAAAATGAGACAAAAATTTAACTTGACTAAAACAATACCAAAACTAACAATCAAATGACTAACATGTGATGTGTTTTTTTTTAAGACTAAGATTAACGCTGAATTAAAATCCAAAAATGCACAATGCACCGTAAACCTGCAAGTCTGTGAATATGCAGAGGCCAGCTGATGTCTTAATGAAAGCTACTGCCTCAGCTCCTCATCCCTCATGAGCTGAATACAAAACCAGATAGTAATGCAGAGAGGAGCCTCCTAACAACTGAGCGAGGCCTGAAGAGTGCATTTACTGTATTTCCAAGGGCAATGACAACATGTCCACAGCCTTCTCTCCATTACTACTAAAAGTGTTCTCTCTTTTACCTCAAAATTACACCCATTTAACTCTGCTGAAGAGTGCTCTCACCAGAGATGAGAGAGAGGGAAGACCTACAGCACTGCACAGTGTGAACCCACTGCAATCTACAAGTTGGCCAAAAAGCCATCTTTTCTGATTTACCGCCGCCTCTACTGTAAGTGCTGGCTTTCTTCAATCATCCTCCTTAATGCACTAACCATTAGAGTCTGTCCAGAAAGAGAATATACCCTGGTGTCTCAATTATAGACCAGGACTGAATCTCTACAACAGCCTTTCGTGGCCATAAAAGGAAATGACTATCCATTTTCTGCTCCAGCTCTCACACAGCAACTGCAGAGTCCTTTCTGTTGTTGGGAGCACCAAAACTCATCTTTCCAACTGAATCGTCTTATTAATCACCCTGACTGCTGTGGCGAGAGGGCCAATTAAAGTTAGAAAAACATTTGAATTGACAAAAAAAGCACTTTCCTTATTCCTTTAATGGTGACTTCTCTTCTGTGGTCTTTTCTTATTTGCCAAACTTTCAAATCAGGAGTAAGAAAGCAGGTTTTGAAAAACAGTTGTAAATACAACATCAAAAAAGGGGAAGGGTGTCACAGACCTGAAAGCGCTACAATGCATAATGGGCTTTGATCTTCTGGGTACAGCGGTAGATGTGTGAGATTTGGTGATCTGCAAACTCTGAAAAGTTATGCAAAAAAAAAAAAAAAAGTGACAGCGACAGGGATAAAAGCACCGCCCGCAACAAGCAGCTCAAATAAGAGGTGGGAATAAACACATAAAAGAAAAAAAATCTTTGGCACAATTTAAAAACGGGAAAGGCTCTGACAGGTCTCAGTTATAATACCCACCACCAATATTATTCTCACAAATACTGAGAAATATCCATTGAAGATGAACAAAGAAAAAAGTGAAGTCTGTGAAATAGTTTTCTTGTTCTTCTGAAGACAGTTATTCAGTTTCGGTGTGTGCCGCTGTGTTTCTTCTGTGTGTGCGTGGGACTGACAGCACGACCAGGTTTGTATTTAATGGCCGACACTGCTGAGGAGATGCGAAGTGGGAGAGACAATCAGAGGTAGAGAGGAGAGTGATGCATGTGGGAGCAAGGGAAAGATAGAGCTGGAAACAGAGAGGCTGAGAGAGACTCAGTGAGGGAGATGTGGGGGTAAGTAGAATAATCTCCGGGGGGGGGATTTTCTGGGAGTCCAAAATGTTCCTCTTTGAGAGTCTGGAATCAGAGAAATGTCGGGATATACTGTATTAGTGCTAAAGAATGTGTCCTTAGGATTATCCTAAGTGTTTAACATTAGCAGACATGACATGATTTAGGTGGTCCAGCTCATACTGCAAGATGCTTCCCAACCCCATCAATTAATAAGAATATCAATATTGGATGGTTCTGCAAAACCAAGAAATATGTTCAATTGCCAAAAATCTTTATGTCCAATGTCAAGATATTTATATAGATGAATATTTATCTAAATCGTCGCTTTCTCCACCTTTAGTTGATTTGGCTAAATGAGGAAGTGAATTTGAAGTTATTAGACTTTGGTTACCCCTAGTGATTGGCTATGGTACTGCACTAAAAACACCTGCCTCAGATCTAAACCAGGAAGTAAACTAGTTAATTGCTGGACCAGATGGGAAAGTAGAACGCAGGGGGAAAAAAAGGCCTAGACATTATTTCCTGGCTCCAGAGTCTTTCTGAGTGAAGATAGTCTGGTTGTTTATTTGTCTACACCTTAGACACACACAAGAAAGACAGTACACTGGGCTTATCAACTATGACGTCCTGATACGTCTGATATGCATCCACCACCCAACCTCCACACCTTTATTTTCTACTTAGTTACATATAGGACACATTCCTTCCGGCATTGGTACTGAACGTTGCCATTAGATGTAATTTGTGAGGTCTAATTTGTCCAACATGGCTGCAATTCCTAGGGGTACTGGTCTACCCATCCATGTATCATCATTTGTTTTGTGTATAGCAACAATTACTCCATCAATATTAATTTCTGTTTCCTTGGCTTTTAAAAAAAGTTCCCTTTTTTGAAGCATATCTTAAGTGTTTCATAATGAATTAACCAAAGCAAATAAGGAGAGAGAGACATTACTTTGGTTTAGAGCACCCTTCCCAGAACAGAAAAACACAAAATCAATTTCATTGTCAGTGTCTCCCACATTTAACTAATCACTATTAGCACTTACTATGTGTTTTAGGGCACTGTAATAAAAAGCCCAGGCAGCCACAGCAAAAGAGAACCTAAATCGTAATGACTAATATCACACAAACAACTGAGTACCAATCAGCCAAAGAGCAAAAATAACACTTCCCTTGATTCATACTCATTAAAAGGAATTAAAGAGAGAAAACAGAAGATCAGAAGGCAATCACATTGTGTGCATTTATAATATCAGAAGAAATGGCTTTCATTTCCAGAAAACATATGCATGTGCTAATGCAAATGTTGTCATAAGGATAGGGAACTGTTGAACAATTAAATTAACTCTGGAAACACTGGCACACTTTGATATATCAGAGTATCATGCTATAAAGCTTGAGAGCACTATGAAATGAGATAATTGGTGGTTTTAATACTGTAAGATATATCCTCTATAATGTAATGCATTGTAAGGTACATGTAGTCACCGGGGGCGTTTGTTTAGTTATATTTCAGAAGATATATAATATTTGTTTGAGCCGAGAGAGAAATGCCAGTTTTAGTTCCTGAGCACAACCTATGTGCCTTCCAAACCAGTTTACTGCAACAACAGGTTTTCGACTTGGGAAGCTCACAGGCTTCCAGTTCCACAGGACAAAACCCAAAGTCTATTTACATTGTCCAGGGATCTAGGGGTCAAGTATGATAGATGACATGTCTGCTTATCAGGCCCTTCCAGAGGTGATTGGGGGAGTTAGCAAAATGAAGGTCAGCATATCACCTCAAAACAAACTGTACAGGACAGGAGTCGCGGTGGTGGTGCAGTAGCGAAAGGAGGGTGCAGGAGGGGTTTGCACAGCTCTTGATCCTGCCACCATATAACTGATAAGGCTGGTAGAAAATGCACTGCCAAAAAGGATTATCTGTGGGTAGCTCAGTGTGTCTGACACTAGGCATGCTGGGTAAAGAGAGTGTATGAATGAATATTTCATAAAGCAGTGTATTTATACAGCCATTAGCCGGTGTGTGAGTAGTCAGTAGTCACATTGGTGACTGTATTGTAATTGCCACTTGACACAACTCAACTTCAGCACTTCTGGCTCGTGCTTCTGGCTACACAAATGTAAAGGAACAGTATTCCTTAGCATTGTCAACACTGAGGTGTCTTTTTTTAACTGTTGTTTGGTGAAGCACAGCTTCTAACAGTTTCCCATGCTCAGGAGTCCTGCATGGTTCACCTCATGATTAAGACTTTTGTCCATAATATCTGAGCGAGAGCAAAAATTGTGAGCTTGGCTGTGGTAGATTTAGAGGGTTTAGAGAGTTGGAGGAGAAAGGTGGCAGCGTATGTGTTGTGTGTGAAGATAGAGCCGAGGGATAGAAAAAAATGCCTCTTTTAAAATCTGCTTCTATTTGAATCTCCTAGAGTGTTACACTGTTTCTCTGCTAAGCTAGAAATGTCAAAAAGACAGCATAAAGGGTGTGAACCCAGTTTGGTTTGAAAAGAACTGTGGCACAGCTGAAGACGGTGTTATGTAATTGCAGTCGTGTACTGATTGACAGTGATTTGTGTGATTGATTGTGCCTGGGGTGAAACAAATGACAGCCGGATCTATTCAGCTCATTCCATGACATACAAGGAATCCAATATCAATCTCTAAGTATCAGTATTCTCCTGCACAATGTCAAACATAATCCTGATGGAAATTAAGGACATGCTGCGACAGCAAAAACGTATTACTGTATCTTAAAGCCAAAGATACCTTTAATATTCTTTTAGTTTTTCCTTCCATGACGTGAATATGTTACAGTTTTTCCTGGTCACCAGTTAATTCAGGATTATTCAGATTTTAGGATATCAATAATAATCATCATTCCAGTAGCAGTATTTCATGTCCATTGGAGCATATGTTTCAGATTATATTGCAAGAACTTAGTATGTACTGCTGCAGGGCCCACAAGCAAGAACACTCGTTAATCATTAGTATTTTCAGTGTAAAGAACTGTAATACACACCTTTTCTGTTTTTAGAGGAATGAGCTCTGAGTTCAACATGTGAAATAATTTGCAGTGAGTTAGTGAAAATGGGAGGCATTTTCTCCATTTCGCCAGCTCAGATGTTTAGGCTTTCATGTTGAAATAAAAATAGAAATAGAACTTTTGTTTGATGTGACACCATATTGACAATAGTACCAACAGACAAAGTAAAGACGGTGTTTCAAACAAAAAGAAATTCAGTCAAGTCACTTTGCCTCCTACAATCAATAGCAACCAATATTCAGGCTCAGCAGAGAGGCTGTTTCTTATCCACAATGGAGTTCCTCAGTTGAACTGGGTGAACATCTGAAAACTTTTGATTTAAAACGTTACTTCAAACTGTTACTGTTTTATCACTAGTAATTCCCACTGAGGCCAAATATATATAAAAAAAACTGATAAAAAGTCCTAAAGGTATTAAACTTTAATGAACGCAGCTAAAGATGCATTATGTATTAGGGCTAAAGTTAGAAAATGTTGCAACAGTATTTTGAAAAACAGTCAGCTGCAGATTTAATCACCAAAGTAAGGCATTACATGGTTTCAAAGACAGACTAAATGTGCTTATGAGCCTTTTCCAGTAAAAGTTAGTCTAATATTTACAAAGTGATGGCCAAGAGAGAATATTAATTAAGAACTTAAGAGAAAAATGGCAAGTTGTTTATTTATTGCAAAGGCCTTGCACAGTGTAACATCAACAAAATGTGCCTTAGGGTCTAACTTGTACCAACATCAGATAAAGTAAAGAATTGGAAAAGGAAAAGTATAACCTAACCATGTAAAGTCGTCTTCCAAAGTAGACTTTATCCCAATTTCAGACATAAATTAGCCAGCTATCCTTTGATTAAAGAAGCTTTACATGCTCACTAAAATAATTTGATTAACACAGCTCCCTGAGCCTTGGGGAGCTGAGTGAGGGACTTTTGAATTTTGGAGGACTTTGGAAGAATACTTAATAAGGTAGATTATCGCTTTGATGTTGTGCTCTGGACCTCGAATAAAGAAAGATATCTGACCTACCCTCACTCTAAATCAATCAGAAAATGGTCTTCATTAAGCTGGTGAGACGTTCAATTTCAAAACATCTCTGTATAGGAACTGACTCTTTTGTCCACTAAAATGCATACAAGAAAAATGAAGGGCACCATTCTGGTTTAAAAGTTAACAATTCTTAAAGGTTGCTCCATCATGGATCCTCTTATGACCTACTCCACGATATTACCAAGACACATAAACCTTCATGGACTCATAAATCTCTTCTTTCTATCTCCTAGTGCTTCCTGTTGGGTGGGGGAAGGCTCACATAAATGCTTCACAGATATGGAAAAAAATCCAATAATAATAATTATGCACTATGGAAAATTAGGGCTAAGAACAGGATTAATAAGTGAGTGATCATCTTCACTTAGCTACACTCAGGCTGCCTGAATTTTGTTTATTTGGGAGTTAACATGACACATGGGAATCAGTCACACACATTATGTATAATGTATGTAATATTCCTTGAACCAGTAGCACAGTACACTGCGCCTTGCAAAGACAAGACATGGGGCTCGGAAACGTGTTAAGAACATTGTTTTTCTACTGTCAAGTGATTCGCGGGAATAAACAGAAATAAAAACCTGTGGGAGCATATGCTACTATCACAGATCTTCATTTCACTGGGATGACAGGGTGGCACCGAGCCAGCTGCTTTGGAGAATTGGAGCAGTGCTTTACGTTTAAGTAAATACATACAAATCCATATGCTAAAGATGAAAGAAGCTTAAGACTTTTATTGTCAAAAGAAAAGTGGCATGTCACAATTTTAAACATAGGTAGTGTTAACTTTCATGGTGCAGTATATAAAACATTCTGTCAAGTAGCGACGACAGGTGGTTTTTGTTTCTGTCTGGGGTTTACTAAGTGTGAAAATATCTGTATAACATTCATGAGATAAGTTAAGAAAGGGCAAGATAAATTAAGATTGTATTGACCCCCAGGGGTGGGGTTAGGGTTAAAAATATATATACTGTAGGTACAGACTTTAAATTATACCAAGAAAACTTTAAATGTACAAGTTGCAGTATGTAAATTACAATATCCTAGATCCGTTGAATGTCTAAAGGTAATTGTGTCATCTCACTCCCTGCAAAAAAGCATGGTAATTTCCTAAAATGTCAAACTATTCAACTACTAACATTAATAATAATTATATTATAAGGTATAGCCATGGATGGGTCGTTGTTCGGCAAATGTAGAAAAAGTCGTATTTGAGCAGTTGAAGATGAGAGCAGTGAGTGTGACATGTCTGGCTGAGTGGGAGTGGGGGGGGTCACAGCTGGCTTAGGCTTTGGTCACAGTTGCTGTTGTGGTGTCTGATAGCAGTGGGCACAAGTGAACGCCTGAAGCGTACCGTCTTGCTCTTTGGTGGGATGAGCCGGTGGCTGAATGTGCTGTCCATCTGCCACAGTTCATCATCGAACTGGTGGGAGGGGTTATTCAGGACGGTGTTCATGGCGTTCATCATCCTCCTCTCTGCCGCTGCCTCCAGACTGTGCAGTTCCAGCCCGACCACAGAGCTGGATCTCCTTTGCAAATTTTACTGGCATCACTAGCCTCGACGCCGCCTACCCTGACACAGCACAGCCAAGAACAGTGCACTGGCCATCGTTGACTTTCAGCAGCCTGTTGCACACTCGGAAGGATCTCAGTGTCCTCAGAGGAACTTTATGCTATGTCTGTAAGAGTCCACCATCTCTACTTCTTCTCCCTGGAAGATAATAAGGGGCAGGGGGCTTCCTGCTTCTATGGGTGTCATCTGCCAACTCTTTGATTTTGTTGATAAGAGCTTCAAGTGGTTGTTATCGACAAATTGAGACGAACAACTTATTGCACTGTGGTCAGTATTACAGAGTAGTAAGGGGTAAAAATCTCAAATCCCATGTCCATCAAGTTAGCTACATTTCTCGTTAGTATGCATACTGTATATATTCCATAATCAGATCCATTTAAGGGACCATACTGGTGGTTTTGTATGTTTTAGCAAATCACTTTTACATTGCATACACTTTCTATTGCTGTCCACATGTTTTGTATTTCCCACCTTTCAAGCAACTTGTTTTGAGCTTGTTTCAGTATTCTTCTTTCTGAGCCTGGACACTTAAAATATACAATCCATCAGACCTTTATTATTTAAATGTTACTGTTGGGTGGCAATGCAGATGTGAGTTGGGATCATTATGAAAGCTATCCTTGTGGAACAAGAATGTCCACATCTGATGTTTGAATGATCAGATTATACAAGCTCTGAGTCAAAGCAATCTCATATCTAACATGCATATAGGATCTAATTAACCTACACATTAACATTTTGACCCATCTGAACCGATTCATATTACAGTCGTACTGGCAGAGCAAGGTTAGCTATAAAAGCACGACGACTAATGTTGCCTATTAATGTTGCTATTTCTTTGTCATTGTCATTTTTTTTGTCACTTGATCAATGGGCTGAAACATGCACTGCAAGTGCTGTGGGGGATTAACAGTTTTTTTCCACCTCTCACCATCTCCTGATTCGCGTACCTTACAGACTCCTTATTTTGGATGCCCATCTTCCCAAGCTCATTCACAGGGGAAATAAAAAGCAGATAATAACCTGTTCAAATTAATTATTAAACGTGATTAAACAACGGTTGGGACAAAGACCCATTTGCAGGGATCTAAAATAATTCCCTTTGCCAAGCCACTTAGTGAGGGCGCCATTAAAAAATTAACTTCAAATACAACTTGGAACAAAACAAGAACAGCGGGTCGCTGAGTGAGTTTATCTCCACGATTGAAACCACTGGTGTTCCTTTGGACCATGAAATTGTCATTTGTTCTGCAAGCGTTACATCAAATGAGAGTTCAGAGCCATGCCAGGACTGTTCACTGCTGCTGAGCTTATTTTAACTTATTATCTGACAGAATCTCCATGGATAATTACATTTGCCTCAGATAGACAGGTAGCGAATACAGGCGAGAACGTGCTAATCCAGGGCTGTCGCCACAAAATGCAAGAGGAAAATGATGGCGTTTATTCACAGAGCTGGATGAAAAGCCACAGAAACCCTTAGCAGATTCATCCCACAATATGAATTCCTGATGCTTACGTGTGTACAGTAAGTGCAGGTACATTTGAGCATGTTCTTGGAATACTTCAGCATGTTTTCATTCATCTATTGTGTGCGCCTGTGCCAGCGAGAGCTTTTGCATGTCTGCATGCGTATGAACAGTATTAGGCAAAAAATAATGTAACCAGCATGAGAGATTACATTCTGGGACTTGTTTAAAACCATTAGAGAGGGAGAAAAGACGACCAGGCAGAGGGGATTACTCTGGGCTGGAATGTGGAAGCGGGCAGAATACAGTGGGGGGAAAACAAGGGCGACATTGACAGTGTAGCGCCGGCAACAGCTCTAGCAAGGAGATCAGGTTAAAGAGGGTGGCAGAGCGCCAACTGATTGTTCTAAAAAAAGGAAAGGAAAAAGAGAGGGAGACGGAAAGGGAGTGATAAAAGTACAAAGACAGCATAGATTCCATCTTGCAAACAACAAACCAAGGGCCTTTGCCACCAACAGCTTCCTGCCTTTGATGTATACTGTATTTGGGTTAGCACTGAGGAGCTGGATAGTGGTGGTGTTGGTGGTGAGAAAGCCAGAAAGAAAGGAAGAACAAGAAGAAGCCATCAGCATTATGAAAAGCATCAGACCCAGAGGCCTATGGAAGAGCCACTTTGATGACACTACTGTTTGCTCCACATGGGGGTGGTGGTGGGGGAGGCGAGGTTGTAATGAAAAGTGTGTGTGTGTGTGTGGGGGAGGGGGGTGTGATGACACAGGCTGCGGGAGGTATATTTAGCCAGGCTGTAGAAGCCAATCCAAAATAAACTAAACAAAACAAAAAAAAGGAATGCAAATAAAATAAGGACATACAATGAAGCTGTACACCCAGCAGGCATTCCAGCCAGCCAATTGAAATAAATCAAGATGGAGGAAAGGATTTCAGCTCAGGTTAGTATGAGGCAGCGGACCTCTTTGCTGATTTGGTGTACAGCATGGTGACATATACTGACCTGGGCTTGAGACAGCACTAGTGGTGGTGGGTTCAATAATTGCTACAGGGGAGGAGAGGGGGGGAAGAGGGAGGGGGAGGGAAAGAGGACATTCATGTATTATTAACAGAATGGAGACGTAAAATAAATTAAAAAAATGCATGCAAGGACAAAAGGACAGGGGATGGAGACAAATCCTCTCCATGCATTAAAGACTGGTTTCTCTGTGGCAAGATGCAACCTCCACATGCTCATAAACAACACCTTTTATCCCCCCAGTTGCCTCAGATTTGCATGGGTTACTGCTAAGACACAAAATGAGGGGAACCTGGGAGCTGGGGCTGCTCCAATGCCCTGAGGGAGTTTTGTGATTGGGTGAAAAACCTTCATCACACTTCTTGAATGCTAAGAAACTGCCTGTTTCTCAATTTTGTGCCCTCCTTTTGGGTTGTTGCCCGTAGAATGAGCAAAAAAAAAAAGAAAAAAAAAAGAGGAAACTTTTAGTCTGCCTTTGATCCCTCTGAAGGGAGAACTCAGAGTCCCAATCTGATTACCTTATGAACTCATTTCAGGCTGAGCCACTGGTGGCATTTGGGAGATGGAATAATGTGACATCCCGAAATGTTCAGTTCAGTGTGTCAAACTACTAGAGCTGAGTGGACGGCAACCAACACATCTTCTTTACTTTAGAAGTGTATGTGTAAAATGTCACACCAAGGACATCTTATCCTTCGTCACATTCGTGGTAAAGATGTTTCTGCAGATTTTGTTATTGAAGGAACCAAACATGTTTAGTTAAAGGGAAAATTCGTCACCTGCCATATGGATGTGTAACGGTGTTGGTGATAAATGTCGTTAATTGAAGCAATACATTCCTCAGTGAGTGCTATATTGACTGAAACGAACTGAGCTGTCCCGCTCGCTGATCCGTTTCGGCAGTGCCTACATGTACCAGGATGCATTGCGCATGAGCTTCTCTGAGAAAGTTAGCTGCTGTATTGTAAAGCCAATGAATTCCTGCGTCAGAGCCGAACGGGCTTCCATATAACAACAAGGCTACAGCTAGATGAGCTAGTGCTGCAGGATAAAGTTCCACAAAACCGCGACATGACCAAACAGTGACCAACCTTCTATGCTCGTTATATAGTTGGCTTCAAAAGAGGCTTAACGTTCACACAGTTTTTTCCTGACTGTCCCTCCATATTACAACATTAGTCCAACATCGCCGCAGCCTGTGGGACCAGCCTAGCCAAGCCTATAGCCATTACTTTGTTTACCAAAACACAGCGTTATGTGACAAAAATACTCACTCAATTGTCATCTGCCCTCTCGGCCCTGCTGGTATTGGTTGTATTTTCCAGTTCATCTTCGGGATCATGAAGAAGGTCTCCAGCACACCTCTGTCCAAGTGAGTAAAACTTTCATGCGTAGCAAATCACACACAGGCTTCCAGGTTTGGTGTCGGCGACAGCATCCAACAAAAACGTCCCACGCTGACATTGATTGGAGCAGAATGATTCAGTTTCTGTTGCCATTTGGGGGCAATTTGAGCAAAAGCATCAGCAGGTCAGGTTCGGAATGGTCCTCGCTGGCCATATCCTCTTGCACGGCTAACGCTAAATACGGGTGAATATCCAAGTCAGCCAAAACGTCCATAACATCATCTGCACTCATATATTGGGATGACATTGTTGCTGTTGGAAACGTAGCTAGTTTTCGAGCTAAGAGAAGAAGTTTTGTTTTTGAGTGGCAGCACACCCCCTGGCTCCCCAGAGGCTGGGACTAGAAATCCAAGCTGAAATAGCCTGCAGTTCAACAACAGATTTTGCAGCAAGATACCTCTGCTTTCTCAGCCAACGTAGCATGCACTGAAGAGTTATAGCTTCCAGTGGCTACATACACCATCAACACTGGATTGGACATCCACATGACAGGCGGCAAATTTTCCCTTTAAGAAGTCATTCTGTAATAACTAATTGATTGATGCAAACAGGAAATATGTATGATTGTTCGGTCAGCCAAAAAATAAGCCTAACGTACGTGGGTGTGGATAAGGTTATTGATACCAAGGACTCAACAGTCACTTTGCCAATTTGTTTGACTTCTGATTTCCAAAACTCACAGCTAAACCCGTACTCATGAATTATTTAATCCTAGTTTGGTATGAAGATATCACTGTAATGTAAACATTACTGCCCATTTGATCTGAAGTTTGCGGCAAATAAAAAACAACATGGCTTTCTGTTTAATAAACAAGCCCTTAATTCGAGACAAGCTGTGACCGGCTTTGTGTAGTGACTCACTCGCGGAGCAGAGTCTGGGCTGTGTGGCAAAGCAAAGCAAAGCAAAGCTGTTCTTTACCATGAGCGCTCAACTCAAAGTGATGCAGTGGTTGGACTCATAGGTTTTTTTTTCAGCTTTGCAATTCTGGCACACGAACAGTGCGACTTACGCTTGCAGCTAAAAAACTATTTATACACATCACAAAGGAAACCACCTTCTTCCAGAAGGCTTCGTGGCGGAGGAGGAGCTTATCCATCGCAAGGGAAACCATGGCTGGCATGATTACACCACACACATATTCACACACACAAAAAAAGAATACTACTTTATGTTGTTGCAGTGAGCTGCTGAATCTAGGCCATGCAAAAGTGCAGAAGCCTACTTAGACTCTTCATTTTAATCAATTTACATGGGAACTCAGTATGAGCATTTCAGTTGTGGAGCAAAAGGGTGCACTGTTGGCCACACCATGCTCTCAATCTGTGGTCTCTGTGTCGCCTTACTGAAGCGCTCTAAGAACTGTGTAATGACTGTTAGGCCAACAACAATAACACTTTTTGCTTTCATTCAATTTCATCATTCTTCTTGATGGGAACATTGTGAAAGAATCGGTATTCATACGTGAAGTGATATACCTTTTCCCTCGGTATATTGGTGGGAAAATGGTTGAATTCATCTTTTCTTCCACAAATGTTTGCACTTTAAGTACTCCTGGGGGAGCCGATATGTGAAGACAGTTTCTTTTTAGCTCCTTCTTCAAACAGCCAGGCGGGTGCTATCTGATTAATACTTGAGCAGGAATTCACCAGTGAATCACTTCATGAGCTCGCAGACACTCGTCCATTACTGTGGAACATATCTTTTGACATGCAATCTCTCCCTCATAGCTCCACACCGACTTGGGCTCTTTCTCTCACTCAGCAGAGCAACGCATCATTTCACGCACTGTATATGGCAGTCAACCTCTTGCACAGCCTGCTCACTTGCAAGATAAAACACATTAGTTTTCACTGCTATTTCATTTCATGGATTGCTATTCTCTTTGTTCTTTGTAGACGAGATAATGCAAGAAATGTATAGGACATGATTTGTAGGAACTAGTGTTCACGTGGGGCCCTGCTCAGAGTTTAGCTCATCACAAACACAATGAGGAGTCAATACTAAAGCTGCACCCAATATTAGGACTTTAGACTCACACAGATACTGTACTTGTTGGAGTAGTTCTTAACATGAGGTGTTTTTGGACTTCCATTTTCACAGTTGTAGAGACAAGGCAGCGAGCTAATAAGACCAAAGAACCAAAAGAAACATGCAGCAAAGAGACTAAATGTCTTCAACACTTTCATCTGTGGAGTATTTGCGCTAAAACGCAGGTTTTAAAATCAACTCGTCAAAGAGAAAAAATCTTTGCACCTCATGAATTACATGGTGAGTCAGTAATACAGATAAACAGTCCAATCAAACCCCCACAGGGTGCCATAGACATATTACTTAGCACCCCATAAAAGAATAGGCAGGATGAGGATGTTTCAAAGAAACTTTGCAGTCTGGGCTATCACAGGTGTCCAATGGATCTTCATTGCTCCACGTGAGTGCATTGTTAAGTTATTGTCATGCAGTGACACATTCCTTGTGTGAAGTGTTTTTGTATTCTTCTGTATTCTAAAACATTTTTCTCACTGATGCATCCACGATGATAGAAAAGTGAGGTGTTAAAGAGTTACATGTTTATTTGTGAGCCAGCTAATTAATTTATTCATCCTATGCCATTTTTAATGCTGCCCAGAGAGTGTATCATCCTGTGAGCATCCACTGGGTTCAGTCATCCAGGGATGAACGTTCTTAGCAGTGCTTCTGGCCTCCTACAGGAGTCGGCGAGGGTGGGTGGGGTGTGGGTGGGCAGAAAGTCCATTGCCCGCTGGGCTGCAGGATGAACACTCTGCCACAGCACCAAACATTTCCTCATCGCATTGCGACTGGAAAATGTTAATGGATTTTCTGATTGCCTAAATATGGAAATGCAGGCATTCAAATGATAGGTAAATGGCGCAACACTGTAAGGGTGCTTTTGGGGAAAAATAAAGGCCACTGCAACCTCACCATGTTCAATTTATTCAGCATATTTTGATACGTGAGTATTTGAAAATGAATACACCTAAAAACTATGTCAAAACACATGAAACATTTTCTTCGTACACCGTAAAAGTTTTACCACTAACATTTTACCACCTGGTTTTATGACCGATGTGGACAAATAAATAGAAGAGGTATTCATGAGAAGAATGGTGAATACAACTTGCTAAAATGTGATACATTGCCTTCCCACATGGCTTCAATATTATTTCCCGGCATTTTAAGCTGTTATCACACACCCACATTTCAGGTTTCACCTTTAGCTCCCATTTTCCTGCGTCTCTGCTCCATGACTCAGGTACAATCACACGGTGTGGAAACAAACAACATCATCAACAACAATGGCAGATGAGGAGACATGTCGAAATGACACCTACACATGCGGTGATTGATAAGCGTGACAAACGAACACGACGTTCATTAACCAAGTAGCCAGCAGTGTCTCTCTTGCCTGAGGGAGGCTGAGCAGTGATGGAGAGAGAGAGAGAGAGAGAGAGAGAGAGAGAGGGAGAGAGAGAGAGATTTTTCTCCCCCATCAGTCTCTTACGATTACTGCTTGGGGGGGTGGGGGGAGGAAATGAAGGCAGTGGTATAGGCTGAGAAAATCTCCTCTGGGGCTAAGCCGAGGTGGGCTGGGGGATAAGAGCTTGACCAATTAAGCTGGAGGACTCCTCAGAAAATTGGAGTGAACAGCCTCAGTCTTTTCATCAAAGTTCACTTCCATCTAGCACATGAAATGGGAAGTTGAAATACGGATTGCCGGTTTGGTGATTGTTAAACCTCAGCTAAAATCATAAGGTGTGTGTAAGGTTTTTTTTAACAACACCAACCATTGTTTTGAAAGAAAATGACATATACACTTGCACACATTATTCTGTATGAAATCTTTTAAATAATGGAAAGATTGGAAACAACAATATATATAACTGGTAATATATATATATTTTTTATTATCAGTTATAAAATGTCCAAATTGAGAAAGGAGACATTGATTTTCTGGCTACCACCTTTGTTTGGATTACGGAAAAGATGCACAACTTAACTTAGTGTTGTTAAACAGTCTTGAGAAGGACAAACTGGGTCTAGCTTAGCAGAACTCCTTTTTTTATAACACAAATTATTAATTGATGATTATGTGGATGAACAATTAATGCAAAATGTAACACACACATTTGTAATTCTGTTTTCATCAATGACTAGAGTAACAAACATTATTACTACATTTTATCACAGTATTTTAATCTAAGCTAATAATTATAATACGCACAGCCGCCGTCATATAAATTCAATAAGCATATCAACAAACAAATCAACACAAAGCCGTCTATAGATGGTAACTGCTTTAACTCACTCCTGCTTCTGTGTGAAACTGTTTCTTAGCATAAGAACAAATGCATCGATCCAGTTCCAAATTGTGCAGGTTTCGTTCAAGTCTCCTTACAACTGCTTGAAACAAACTGTTACGCTATAATTTTACTGCGAAAGCTGATGCCCCATTAATTGTGATTACTTTTCTGTTGTTAAATTGAAGCCATTGACAGAAAGCCTGTCTTGTGATTACATCTAACTGATTGAAAATAACAAATTACACCAGTGCAAGCTCGGGTTCAGTTGTAATCGATTAAACACGAAAAAGTCCCTCTGCAAACATGTATAAAACAACTCATCTCCCAAGTTGTTTCTGATTACTTTTATGCCATCACTCATCAGCCTATTTAGTTCAATTCATTACACATTATAACTTAACAACTGTTTAGAAGTACAGACAAGTGCTTTTCCACCTTATTATTAGTTTCTTTACTAATGCACACACACAAACACACCCACACACACACACACACACACACACACACACACACACACACACACACACACACACACACATTTACATTCACAGAGTACGCTGCAGTAGTGAAAAAGAGGTTGTATGCTTTCTTTCTGCTCCAAAGAACCCAGTTTGTGTTTTACCACAGCTTTAAACACACAGCTTAAAGTGGTACTTAGCTGAAAGAGATCACAATCCCTTACTAATGGTTTGACAGCACAAAAACCCACATGGTGAAAAACAACTGGCACAACTGAATCTCAACTACCACGACAGTGTACAGTGAGCACACGGCCATCCAACTCGTTTCAGAAATGCAAAAACTAGTCCAGTAGAACCTGCCATGTCAACATGTGTCCAAAAGCCAAGATGCTTATTCAGTTTTCCATCCTTATTTTATTAGAAACACAAACCAAACTAGCTTTCTTCCAAAGGCTACTTTGGATGGAAAGGGAAATGTGTTTACTTTCCCTGGGAGAAGGCTTTCCAGAATCACAGTTGGTCTCATCAGCGATAATGGCAAAGCTTTTCCTGGACTGATTTAAAGTGACTCTGTTAGGTTAAGACAAAAAGGATTTACACTGCTGAAAAATAAAGACCTTTCAACTTGACAAGAGACTAATGAAACTGAGCCCTGAATACTTAGTACTTCGATTCATATTGTATCTTCTTCTCCAGTGGCTGTATTTCAAGGAGGCTTTTTGAATAGGGATGACCCTTACTTGACTTTATCATTTCATGCACAGTAACTAAACCTCCCAGTGTAATGGAAACAACCAAGAAGTACTGAATATATACATACATCCTCCATTCTTTCACCGCAAACCACCCACATTGTTTTGCCACTTAAAATTCATCTCAGTGTATGATGCTCTATCAAATATGCATGCCCCTTTCCCCCTTCACATCTTGCTCATCAATAGCTATCGACTGGTTCTAAAATAGCAATCCAAAGTCACCCATGGTGAAATCTAACCTCTGGGTTTTGTTATTTGCGTCAACGTACCGGTGAGAGTGTGCTGCGGCAATTGGTTGCCATTTCTCATTAAGAGTGACAGCAGAATTGGCCTCTCTTCCATTAGTGGCGATCATGAGAGAGAAAGGGAGGGAGAAGAGACGCTGTGTGTGTGTGTGTGTGTGTGTGTG
>JAVQJD010042836.1:0-10065 GCA_036023655.1 Nannoperca australis
CATAAACCAAAGAACTGGAACATCAATGTGTGTACTAAGTTTTATGACAATCTATCCAATAGATACTGAGACATTTCACTGAAAATCAAAAATGTCAAACTCATGCTGGCGCTACAGAAAAACCAAATATTTTGTCAATCCGTCCATATGTTATTGATATATTTCAGTCTGAACCAATTGGCATCCCTTGAGTATGGCTAAAAGGCTGGTTAACATACTAGAAACGTCCTTATATGTTTTAGTCACTTAAAGACATTGAAATGTGCCCAGAGTTATGCTTAAAGGTATTTTCTGTATTTATTTACAAAGATCAGTCAATCATCTAAATAACCTGTTGTTTTTTGACACTTGTAGGCCCTGGAGGAGTGTGTCATATCCATGCAGAAGGGTGAGATCACATTACTGCTGGCAGATTCACAGTATGGCTATGGGCTTCTGGGAAGGTAAGGGTTTTCCAGTAATTGTTGTTGAATGGTAAATTATTGAATTAGGAGCATGTTGAAGCAAAAACAAGACTTGGCCAGTTGTATTTCTCAACAAGTATCATCTCAACAAGAAGCCCAGACCTCTTGTACCTGTTGCTGTGGGGGCAGCCGGTTATCCAGGGGTAATGGGGTTAATGGACCATAAACAGGAGCAGATGGCTTCTTCCTAACACCATTCAGAGGCAGCCTATCAATGGTGTGTTTGTAACCTCCCAACCTATCGGAGGACACCACTCATATTACGGCCAATGGCTTAGCTTTATAACCTTTACACCGTTAAAGAGCCAGTATAAACACAGAGGAGACTGGTGTGTCGCTGATGAAAACCCACTGTTTAATGTTTACTTTAGATCACCTGGACACGTGAGAACGAGACATTAATGTACTACAGGGATTTGATGAGATTAGTTTGAGCTGGAACTACAGGGAAAACGTAATAGCAAATGCATTTAATGTGATTGAATTTGTTTGCTAGTTGACTATGTTACAGCAAATTACTTTCTGTAGTTTTAGCCGCTGTAAGGCTTTTTAAGCAGACAGTAACATGCTGTATGTTAAGCTATTTCATAAACAGCAAAATTGTGACCATTAATGTAATTCTGAAAGCAATAATATCAACTCTATGCCAGTGTTTATGTTAGCCCACACCCATTAGAGTAAATGAAACATTATTAAATAGGTTCAAACACCCACCCAAGAGCCATGTGTGCTCAGTTAGTGGACAGCAGTTCTCCAGACGACCTAAAATAAAGACCTGCAGTTTTGAGAATGTGTGCTGTGCTGCATGTAGGACATACTGTTTCATTAAAAAGTAGCTGTACAGAGGAGAATTATCATCTGGCAGTAAAAGCCTTAGAGAGGTGCAGTATACAGAGCTATCTTTGTTCTTGTTGTTGTTTTGTTCTAACATAATGTTCTGAACATTGTGTTAAACAGGTTTTTTTTTCCAGCGCGTGTACCACACTGATTCAGCTTTTTCTGTGCTGTGTGTGAGGTCCTGTTTATATTATGGAGCTCTGTGAAGGGGATGATGGGACATGGGGTGTGGGAGGTACGAGCGAGGAGTTTCTGAGGTGTTGTCTAGAGTCTCGCCCTCTGTCGTATGAGGAGAAGGAGGCACACAAATGGGGGAGGCAGTGGGAGGTTAGTTAATGATTGATTTGATGCAGCTGATTAGGGTTGTGTGCTGTGGAGTCAAATTTAGGCGTACCATAAAGTAAACAACCAGAGCTTCATGCCAGCTCTTTAAACATGATTTTCAAGTTGCTTGTTGCTCTGAATGTGATATTCTACAGAAAATAAAATACATTTGTTAATGATTTGGTATGAAGAGAGGCAAAATCAAGAATGTACATAATAAAACAGCATTTTACTAGCTCAACTAAACTCTAGTGTAAAAAGATAAAACAGGTCATCCTATAATGGAAAATTCCTCAGTTTCTAAACCCTAAAGAAGCATCTGCTGAGGGGCCCTCAAAGGAACTCTAAGGCATTCGGAAAATATGCATATTTGCATTATCGACGAGAGCTGGATGAGAAGATCAATGCCACGGCCATGTCTGTGCTGTATATAAAGCTACTGCCAGCTAGCTTAGCGTAAACAGTATTTATGCTACAAGCACCTCTAAAATGCACTAATTAATGTGTTGTATCTTGTTTGTTTAGTTTGTACAAAAACCAAGTTGTTCAAAGAAAATTCACCGTTTTACGATATGTTGTGTGTTGGACTATTTCTGTGTTCTGAGCAGTTGCCGGAGAACCAGCAGAGACTCAACTAAGTTACTGGTCACAGCAAAGAAATAATCTTGCTTGAACTCTCCATAAAATGGCAATCTATCATTTTTACACTTTCTGTACATATTTCACAAACTGTGTTTATAAGTGAGCTTTAGAGGTGCCAATAAGCAGCTTTTATTACATTTGGACAGAACCAGGTTAGCTGTTTATTCTAAGCTAAGCTAACTGGCTTCCTGGCTGAAGCTTCATATTAACCATACAGACATGAGAGTGGTATTGATCTCTTTATCTAACTCTTGGAAACAAAGCGTTTTCGAACTCCTACCTTATCGTTCATGGCATGTTGCTCCGGAGAAACACATCTTCTAAATCTGCCTGCTACGGTCTATTCTAAAAAAGATTAGTTGAGCAAATAAGGGGACAAAAATAAGAATCACAAGAAGCAACAGACATCATGTTTCACAGTTGACTTGTGCTGTAAAACGACAGAGAGACAATGAGGGGACATCTCATTAGCGTCTCTGTTTTCTGGCAGATGCCTTGATTGAACTCTGTCAGTCGCCTGTTGCAAGCAGCGCTGCTAAGAGCACTTCACAGTTATTTATCAGAACAGTGTGCAAAGCTGGTCAGACAGTATCATTCAACACAGCACAGTAGAGTGGTCCGTAGCTCAGTGTGTGGGTGATGGGATAGCTACCGCACCTGATGTGATCAGACCTGCAACTCCTAAAGAAAGGATAATAACAACAGACAAGCTGATCGGGGCTAAATCTCCTGTCAGAAACACGGACATTATTCCTGTGTCATAAAAGCTCAGAGCCTTTTGAAAGTGGAGCTGTGATGAAAGACTCCATCATGCTCACCTTTTCAAGGAACAGCAGCATGCGTCAAAGCTATTCCCAACTGAGACTTACTATTTAGTCATAGACACCGACTGCCTCCCCTCATTTAGCAGGTCATTATCAGAGTGGAAGCTCACATCTGTTGATCTCTGGACAGGCGCAACTTTAACACTCATAGTCAAGTCAACAACATTAAGTGTCAGTGGCGGTTGCTTTATTTTTGTTTAAATAAAAGTAAACTTGCCCAACAAGAAACCGTAGTTAAATGAGCCTGCACTACTCCCATTATACAGTACAGAGTGAATGCATGTGTTTCTAGTCGTATGTGAAACACCACACAACACACTTTTAGACTAACTTAGTGTGAAATAGTGTGCTGTGAGGTTATGTTGGCCAGCTGTCAACAAACAGAAGCTTAAACCCCAGTGCCGACAGCAAAGGTGTTACCGCACTTACTACCTCAGTGGCACATGTTGAAGTGGAGTTAATTAGACCACTGGGATGTGTCATAGTTAAATTAATAGTTTAATCCAAATCCAGATGGACAATGTCAGCCAGTTAATCATTCTGCTGTTGCCTTAGTGTGTCATGAGAGGATTGTGTGCTATTTATGATTAGTGAGAGAAAGTGTTTTACACAAAAAGGAAATGTACTTTATGTGCACAGAAACCCGCATGTACTTTATATACTCTCAGGACACGTGGAGAATCAACAGCGTGAAACATTTGTTTTCGTTTGAAAGGAAAGTGAGCACTACATTTAGTGTATATGTGAATTAGTAAAATGACTCCAGTCTACAGTAGATGCCAAAATAAAAACACGCTTTAGCCTGGACAGTCAGATAATAAATGTATACCTTGTTTGGAGGATCTAAAGGGTCTGTTCGTGCAGTGGGGGGTTGGAAGTTTTGTTATGTAAGCAGGTGTAAAGGCAATACAAAAAGAGATTTCTACTGCACTTTTGCCTTTATATGAAAGAAAGTGAAGAGATGACGTGCAACAAAGGTCCCTAGCTGAAACTGAGCGCCTTAACCATTAACTATGAATGGGGCAACCATGCAATAAAGAACTTTAATCACAAGTATTTTTTATTTGATAACAAATAGTGCAAGGGTTAGGGCAAGGGTCGAGTTAATACGGCCTCTTTTTTCCCCTATTAGTAGCATCTCCAGAAAGAACTGTAAGGGGCCCACAATTAAACCCACATTGAATAACACAGATAATAAATTACTTACAGTGACTGTGAACCAACAAATTACCTGCAGAAACTGTGTACCACAACATGCAAGTATTGTAGATCAACACATACTAAACAAATATCCCTTAATGAAACAGTGGAGACGCTGTGGAGACCTACCAGATGGCTATCATTGTCTGAGTGTTTCTGAGTGATGGAAATAAAAACCAGTGGGAAGAGAAAGAGGAATCTGCCTCTTTTTGGCCCCTGGGAAAGATGGCACTGATGGCTGTTGGAGCCTTGATTACACCAAGCTTATTAATCAGTGCAGCGGCAGCAGGGTGGCGCAAGTTGAGGGACGCTTTGGTTCGTGGGAAAATACTGTAACACTTACCTTGATGATTGACAGTTATTACACAATATCCATCATCTTGTTAGTAGGCTGTGCCATTTAATTTGATTTTGTGTGTTTGTGTTTGTGTTTTTTTGTCAGACTGCCAGGTTGTCATAGTGTGCAAGTAAACCCTGGAGGGTGTCTGATGCTTAGAATAGGATGTTATGTAAATACATCAAGGTGGGGGCTTTCTGTGATTTGGTTTAGCTTATTGACAATAATCTAATATGTTAACGAAATCCAACATACCAGACTTTTTCAAGAATAGAATGATACATTCCTGGACTTCTTTCCATCGAAATGTATCAAGACTGAGATAGACATTTATTGTCTGAGGCTAAAGAGTGGACCGACAGAGCCACTCACATTATCAAATAATTAATTATTTGGTTTCAGGAAGCAGACAAGGTAAATCTATCACAGATAGACACCCCGAAAAAGAAATCCCATCTAAACATCAACAATCTTATAAAAGAAATCAACATGCCAGCACACTAACTTGTTTTTCATGTAACCACACAGTGTTTTCATCCAGACTGGAATGTCATCAGTTCATAATTATGTGGATCAATTATGACCTGTGGAACATCCAGCCTGTATCAAACATAATTATTAAGTAAAGTATTTGATTGGAGTTATGTTGCATTATGCTTTACATACAGTATAATAATATTTGACCAGAACTAATAGATAACATGCATTGCCCATTGAAACGTCTTCTTGGGAATGTGCTCAAGGGAATCTATGTTGACACTCTCGAAGAAACTGGCTTGTGTCGTGGCGTATCTGAGACACACCCATATCCAGCGGGGAATGCAGATGAAAAAGGTAACTCTGACATTTCTCAGAGCAAAGTGGCAACATGAGAAACTGTCAAGCCAGAAATGTGATCAATGGGTAATGTAGGCATAGCCACCTTTGAAAGATGTGAGAAATGTCAGTGGCCTGTGACACATTTTGTCTTGGATAGAAGAAAAACTGCTTAGCATGTGAATGACAGCAAAAATGTAAATGCTGGGTGTTAGCTGCATTTGTGATTACTGTGTGTGTGTGTGTGTGTGTGTGTTCTTCCTCTTCTTGCAAACCAATCTCTCTTCTTATCACCCAGTGTAACATCATGCAGCCGAGCACTGGCAGTTCTGCTTTCCATTTCATCAGCCTCTTGCCAGTAGGCAGGTACAGTGACTCACTCACCACAGAGTTGTTCTGGTGCGTGTCACTTTCCTGCAGCCCTCCTCCCTCCTGTCTCCAAATACGTAAGCATGCTGTCCACTCAGAAAATCTGTGAGGTGGAGTTCCTCTCTTTGCTGAAGGTGGTGTGACTCACTCTGCTGAACCACCTGGGTCAAATGAATAATGTGACCTTTGAGACGCTCCTCTGTGGAAAACACAAGGATGAATCTAAACCATTCTTCTCCACGTTGGTGTTTCATCAGCACAAAGTTGCTTGAACAAACAATCGGCTGTTTGGAGTAACTGACACCGGAATGAAGTACATGTTCATTGTTTTACTGTTTGTCATCAGTAAAGGATTCCAGCAGCAACTGAATTCTTGGCTGCGTGGTCATGTGACCTAAACAAGTTTTGACTGTAGCTTTTGGGCTCCGTGTGTCTCAGCACAGACACAGCAGGCTGACTAGAAACCACACCCAGGCCAGCCAGCAAGCCAGGCCAGCAAGCACAGACAGCTGTAGCACGCTCCAGATAAGATCAGGCTTGGCTCTCAATCAGCGCTCTTCTGTTTGCCACCACCACTGTCACATTAGTTTGAAGCTTCATGGGATGATCTAAAGCTAAAACGAAGTGTATGGATTACATCTGAACAGAATAGACTCCGTGTTTTACATCTGAAATCTAGATGGTGGATGTGTTTTGGCGGCGCAGCAGTATTTTGCCACTGAGACCAGTGTTTGAACTGTGCGTGTCCTCGTCTAATCTCCCTGGATGTTTACCTTTTTCTCCTACTGCTAGCAGGCTTATCTCTCTCATCGCCACAGCCTCAGTTGTAATATAGCACACCCCTCAGTTATATCTACTTCTGCTTTCGTGGTCAGTGGGTATTTAGTGAGACAGAAAATCTCCTCAACTGAAATGGGCTTTTATTGAATTTTAGGTAGATAGTATATTTTCAGAGCAGATAACACTTAGTGGCTTAACGTTGGCTTTGTGTTTGTGTGACCACCACACTGATTAGAGCTTTGTTAGTGTTGTCTGGTAACTTCAGCTATAACAGGTCCACAGTAGTCATCAAGCCTGTTTTTCATGGGGGTCACAGAGAAGAAATCTTGCTAGCTTCCCACCGGCCAACAAGACAAGATTTGTAATTTGAAATCAGTGGGGAAGAAAGTATTCAGATCCGTTACTTTTGCTGTAAACAAACAAAAGTTACGCTTACATTCAGTGTTTCTCATCACCTTGAGGTCAGACAAACGTGATGAATGTATTTACACCTTTGTTGGTGCATTGCTTTGTTACCTCCACCAACTGCTCATCAGCATAATAGTATGGCATATTATTACTCCAGCGGCCGAAAACTATATGTAAATGTATGAATATCATACCGTAAAAGAAAAATACTCTTCAGAGGTAATTCTTTTGATTATTGGCTTAATATTCCACCACTGGTTCAGATGCACCTAGAATCGATCTTGTGTATCAGCTTCAGTACACAGGAACCTCTGAACCACATGTTTGTCCTTGATAACAATTGATGCTCTCTGTTAAACAGCTAATTGGCTAATGCTTACTGTGTCTTTTTTTAGCTCATACTTTTCAGGCTTCCTTTATCCTTATCATGTCAGCTGCTGTAAAATTTGTAGTTGGTAGCCAATTTTTTTTTAAACAAGATTTCAAGATGTGATTGCAAGAATAAATATTACTCTCAAAAAACAGATAATCCATTATCTTGCTCCGTATCATAAAGGTTCACATCTGGACCTGCTGTCCCTCACCTCCGATATGTAACTCTCATAAGTTGGTGTTAAAACATCCTGTCTGTACTGGAACACTGACAATACTGTCACGCTTCACTGACATCACCTCTCGTCCACTGTGCCATTAGCTGCTCTGCGTTGTATAACCACAGTGTTGCAACATAGTCTGTTTTCCAGAGTGTGGCATGCAAGAGGGACGCACGGGAGAAACACACGTGAGATGGCACTTGAGCCCCACCAGCACCTTTCCCTCCCATGCCAGGCACTCATTTTAAATCCTCCATGCCTGCTGTGCACAATGCACACAGCCAGGGAAGGAGAGAGATTACTGGAGCATAACAAAAAAAACTGATGGCTGCACAGAACTGGTGTGCTCTTGTTAACAGGAAAGCATGCACTCTCCTGTGTGTTATTAGCTGGTTGTGTTTGACTTGAATATATGATGTCTAGATTTAAATATAAAAGCACTCCATGAAAACAAACAATTAGATCATTTGAAAACATTTACCTTGTAATGGGTGCTTTTTGCAGAATTGGAGGAGGCTACACCTGAACATTTTTGTAACTCTTATACACCTATAATCATGTCCATTTTACGGAGGGATTGGCCAGGTGTGCGGAGGTGAGAAAGTAGGCAGGTTTTGAACTTCTTTCTCCAGCTCGGCTTGGCTTTAAGGATAGCAGTGTCTGTGTCTGTCTGTCAGTCCCCCACTTTGATCCAGACTGAAATATCTCAACACGTATTACATGGATTGCCATGAAATTTTGTACTGACATTCATGGCTCCCAGAGGTATAATCTTACTGACGCCACCATGACATTGACGTGGTGAAATGTCTCAACTACTGGATGGATTGCCATGAAATTTGGTACCCCCACATTTGGTGTTTCTCTCAGGATGAATTTGAATAACTTTGATCCCCTGACTTTGTATCTACTGCCAGACTTAGCTGCGGTTTGGGAGTTCAGGTGAACTCATGACAGCTGTGCAGGCTGCCACCAACAAATAAAGGCCACGGGCACATTTAGGGCTTTCATAAGTTCACCTGGAAATCCCAAACTGCAGCTAAGTCTGTTTCTCTCTGCCGCTGAAAATTCAACCATGGATGTAACCTGACGTTAGCTAGCTGTCGTGTATTAGCAAATGTTAGCGCTTGTTCCCGCGGGCCTCTGCCAGACCAGCATAATGTCAGTTAAAAGTTAAATTTAACCCAGACCGGTTCTGTTTGATCAAACAACGGCAAACACTTGCTATTCAAGAATTCCCAGTGAACTCGTGGAGGCCATAGCTGTAGGTTTGGGGTGATGCCAGAGGCTTCTGAGCGGATGGCTGGTTCAATTATAGGTAAATCACGCTGTCCTTGCCCCTCCTCTCAAACAACTCCTCTCCACGCCAATACTGTGACAGAGTTGAAACCGAAAAACTGAGATCGTAGAAAAGAAACTTTCACCAAAAAAAGAGTGTCTTGAAGAAAACATCTGAACACTGTCATTGAAAAACCCATCAGACTGTAAAAAATATCAAGTTCAGTAAATGTAACTTATCTGGCTTCATAGATTTTCACCCGGTCTTTGAATGTGACTGTTCAGAAAAGCTATAAACACTTTTACCTTCGACATCGTTGTAAAAATGTGTTTCTTTCACGCATAGACCAGATTTTACTCTTTAGATTTATGTACCCATGGCTTTTGTATTCATAGCTGCTTTCAGTCTCCCTCGTAACTGCTCAAACACAGAAGCTGTTTCTGGGATACTTTGACTTCCAGGACCACCCAGTCCCACTCGTCATTTGTGGCTCAGAGAAGTCACTTCTTGCTATGATTTTATAAGTTTAGATACACATTTCAATCTACAAAAGAATGCAACTTTCCCATAACGTCCTTACTCACTTTAAACACTTTGCTCATTTGTAACTTCAGTAGAATGGAAGCAGATGGGATAGTGGAGGGGCAAGCTGTTATTCACTGACAGTGAGACACTGTGCACAAACACACACACACACACACACACACACACACACACACACACACTCATACAGCATGTAACACACACACTCATACAGTATGTAACAGATCTGTATCGACAAGTTGGTTGCTAAATGTATCATGTACTGTGGAAGAAGTAAAGACAACATTTTATTTGATCAAATAAGCATGTGTTTGTAGAGCAGTGTGGAGCTGCTGCTGCTGCTGTGGAGGGATGTGAGGTGGTGGGCTCTGCCTGCGAGCCCAGAGGAAGAAGAGTAAGTGGCACTGATGCGTGTATATGTATGTGAGGGTGTGCTGTGATGTGTATGTGTGTTAGGGGGGATGAAGAGGTACCGTCAGTGGGGACGTGGAGCGTGACTCATCTCACTGAGACGTCATTGCTCCGTCATCATGAAATGCTCTTCCAACATTCAGGGATTCATGTGGCCACTGAAGCAGGCAGACGTTTATGTGAAGTATAACAGTAATGGAAGAGGAGGACTTTCATCTTTCAAAGAGAGGGATTTTTG
>JAVQJD010042846.1:0-36033 GCA_036023655.1 Nannoperca australis
GTGTGTGTGTGTGTGTGTGTGTGTGTGTGTGTGTGTGTGTGTGTGTGTGTGTGTGTGTGTGTGTGTGTGTGTGTGTGTGTGTGTGTGTGTGTGTGTGTGTGTGTGTTTCCTTACTCACCACCTCTAATGTACACCTCTAATCACACCTACTGTTCCAGGATCAGTAGTCGGAACACATGACGGTATAAACTTTATTATGAGCAAGAGGCAAATATAGGTCTCAGGCTGGCACTCCTGCTCTGTGATGATTCATAAAGGCACGGAGCTGCATCGTATTCTTTATATTTAGAACCAGAGGGTGTCCATGCTTTCTTTTTTTTTTATTCTTGTGTAATATTCATACACAAGATTCGTCCACTGTACCGTTTTTAAACATGTTTAATATATAAATGTTTTATTATGCTTGTGAATGAGTCAGTGAGTCATTTCTCTCATTGAATTCTCAGTATGTTTTTCTCTGTGTATGGAAGAGGTCTCCACTGTCAGAGTGTGGCTGGGAGTTGGAGATGGTTATTGTTTTTAATGAGTCCCACTGCGTATTACACCGTGATGTTGCTGCGCACACACACACACACAAACACACACACACACACACACCTATAGATATATCTATATATACCTACATATAATAAACACCCTGCATGTATATACGTGTGTGTTGTGTCGGAGAGAGACAGTGAGAGCGTGCTGTGTGTGGGTGCGTATGTCCTGTTTGTCTGAGAGCACATGAAAGCCAGACAGAGAGAGCTAAGTCTGCAGCTGCATGCACCACTGCAACAGCGGTGGGAATCTGGCCTTCTGCGTGAGACTAGAAATATTGGAACGTTTCCAATTCACGTGCTTAAAAAGTAGTGTTGTCTTTTTAGCACTGCACATTAGCAATCCAAACCTCTTAAGGGTTTACATACTTTAACATTTTAATGCATAAGCTCTTGTGTAAGTGTACATCAGTGGTGATATAGATTCAGGACTTAAGATGTCAGTTTTACTTACTATTAAAAATAAATAATCTCATGGAAATGTATAATTATTGTCAAAACAGCATGTAGAATCACCACAGAGAGAGAGACAACGAGACAGCTAAAGCTAAAGCAGGGGAGATCATGGGGGAGATAATCAAAGTTAAGCTAGCAGGGGAGATAGCCACAGCTAGCCTTAGCTGAAGCTAGTCTAGACTTCTGGACTTTATGTGATCTGGCACTCACACATTTGAATATATTACATTTTAGAATCATTTATTATTTATTTTACTATAGGCTACTGTAAATATGAATCGTAGGCATCCTGATCCGCAACTATGGACTGAAAATAATTATTTATTTAAAAAATAGAAAAGACTAAAGAACCAATTTAGTTTCTACATACTGTGTTTGAAGATTTACAACACAGACTGAGTATAGCATGGGTCTTATGTAGGTTCTATTGCTCTTAAGTAGGTACTTAACCAGCCTAAACAAGCATAACATTAAGGGATTATAGCCTTTCTCTTTGTTAATTTAACCACCAGCCTGAAAATTTAGAACCATTTTTGTTAATTTCACAGATTCTGTAGTTAGTGCTCTCTGCCTTCATAGAGTAAGTAAAGTGCAAGATGACAGTAGAGTTGGCATACATATACATCTGCCTCACATGGTTTAAATTCACTCTACCTCATACAGGATGACATGAACAACAATAAAAAGAACTAACACAAGCTGTTTGGTCACCTTGATGCGGTCATGATGCCTGCGCGGTCTCTTCCAGGATGACGCTGTGGTCTTCCACCAAACAGAAGAGGTCACGGACGGGTTATCATGTTGTACTTTTTCTTGGCTTTCCTGAAATGACTCAATAACCAGCCTCAAGGCCAGTGCCTTCCAGCGAGACACGCACACATGAGAATTAGCCAGAGGGTGGTACTTCTACCAGTGGGAGTCGTTTAAGAAACTTAACAACACAGTTACACATTAATTATGTCATGAAGTGCACCCTGGAAGGTTGTTTAATGTTTTTCTACTGATGAAAGAGGACAAAAAGGATGGATTTTAATTTAGTATTGGCATTTTTCTCACTAAGGTTTATTTTAAGTGCAGGAAGGTTGATGCCCTGTTTACTCTAAGTTAGGAAGAACAGAATTTGAATAATGAATTCATTGACTACTGAAGAGAGTCCTGCCATTAGAAAATTTGCAGAAATTGATTTTGTTGCGCATTAACACTCTAGTGCCTTGCAATCAGTGTTTCTAGGCCTGTTGTTAAAATTCTGTTCAGCGTCTCTTTTCTGTTTGCAGAGGTTTGGCGGTGCCCTGAATCCCAATAACAACCACTGAAAATCCCATAGTTTGTTAACTAGACAGGCAGCGCAAGGTCATGTTTTGTTTAGCAGGATAAATGTGCTTTCAGCAAGTTTGTTGAACAGACACTGAATCAACTAAAATAGAGAAATATGAATCTAATAAAACACAAGTTAATATTTTATCTTTTTAAAAACAGTGACATTTTACAAAGGTGTGGATTATGAACATGGTACTACTGTATTCAAGTGGGGTTAGAAATGTTGCTTCACTGGAAGTGGTTTGTTTTCATCATATATGTTCACATAAGACACGGTGAGCACATTTTAGTGAGAGAAGGGAAATATGAGAGGTAACTACATCCGTGCTTCAAATCCAATTCATATAAAGACAAATCACATTTCATCTTTTGATCTGTGCCATACTAACAGCAAAGTGTACGCAGAATATGCATTTAAGCAAGAGACTACAGCCACGCTAGCAGCTCTTTGAGGCTGCACTCACGCACAGCAGTGTTTGAGCTAAATGCTAACATCGCATGCTGATATGCTCACAGTGGCAATGCTAACATACTGATGTTTAGCAGGTATAATGTTTACCACGTTCACCATGTTAGTTTAGCATGCTAATATTTGTTGCTGTTAGCATGCTAATAACTCAAAGTTCAGGCGAGGATGATTATAGTTTTGCAGATATTTGGTCATAAACCAAAGTTTAGGACAAGTTACACTTTGAAAGTCAGTAGGATTCGTCCTTGAGCTGTTCAGTGGCCAAAAACCTTCAATCAGCTGCAAACACATAGTATGTCCATTCAGATCCCGTATCAATACGCTTCCAACACCAACAAGGGATCACTGGCTCATGCTGTATATTAGATTTTAGAAGCAGAGACATATCTGAAGAATGAAAACTGTATTTCTAAAGCTCTGCCTGAATGCCTTCTGAAAGCAAATCATAATTAAAGCAAAAACTGATCCAAGGATAAAAGCAAATAGGACTGCCAAAACTAATATAACCGTGCCGTGGTGTCTCTCTCGCTCTCAGTAACGGTCGCAGTGCATTTTTCTCATCTCTTAGGACGTCTGAGTTATCCTGACAGAACTGGTGAAGGGTCAGCTTGAAGCATACAGCACTGCCCCTCAGTTCTGACTTTACCGACACTTTGGATGCGGAGCTTATCTAGAATTCACTAAAGGCTTTGACTCACCCATTAAATGGCTGTGTATTTATTGGAGGAGATTTTATTGTGCAAAACGCCCCTTTCTTTGTGCACGGGGCTGCACAGGATGGGTAAATGAGGATTGTGTTATTTACAAAGCCTGTTTTTTTCTAAATTAACCATCTCAACAGCTGCAGCATTCAGTATGAGTGTAATTGGTCTAACATCCAGATTTTCTGCCATCATCATGTAATACACGCCTATTGATTCTAACTAATAAACACAGTGTTATAAACGACCTCTTCTCAGCTGCTCTGATCCAGCATACAGCTGCTCCAGTCTTTTTTGGGGGGGAGGGGGGGTTGACAATTTGTAAAGTGATATTCAAGTGTTGCAGTATTTAAAATATACCTTTTTTTCAAAGTTGTAGCCTTAAAATTTATCAAAAAGCGACACAAAGCAGGTTGTATATTCCCGGCTTTGGGATGCTGCCACGGCTGGTGTGATAACAGGCGAAGTGCGACGTTTCTTTGTGACTCAACAGATGCTCGGAGGAGTGTGTTGGCTTTCAGTGGTTACTGAGACGAGGGAGTGGGAGCAAAGCGGCTGGCGGTGCGTCTGTGTCTTTCCCGACAAATGTCAGCGGCTCTTGAGAGGAAGGAAGTCAAAACTGTGTCAAACAAACGTGTCGAGGCAATCCATTTCACTATTCTCTCTCCTGCTTCAATTCAAGGTGAACCTGGAAGATTTTCTGGGTCAAGGAGGAACAGTGCCACCAGAGAGGCGAGGAAGGTTGTGTTACATTTTTCGGGGGAGATCTGCTTTTCTTTTACACTCCAATCTAAAATTACTTCAATAGAGGCTTTTTACTCTTGGAGACTTGTCAGGTGTAAGAATGTTAGTAAAAGAGTTTCCCCACTTGCTCAATAATCCTTGCAAATGTGCTCCTTGGAGTACTTTCTCACGTCGCCATTTACCTGAGCTCCTCCGCCTTGTGACGCAGAGAGTGTAAAAACATCCTCGGGTATTAAAAGGAAGGTTGGTGGGCTGTTTTTACAGCTTTTTCGTTCAGCTCAACTGCAATGGTGCTGGTGAAGGGGTCAGTGTGAAGGTCACCTCTGTGTTGCCGAGCCATGATTTATAATGAGGACAATAACACGGTAATAAGGATTCTGAAGGCTCCGAGTGGAGCACAAGAATGAATCTATACTATCTCAGCTGTGATTAAAGCAGTAATGTGTCTGCTTCGTCTTAGGGTGATGCTGATTAATACTCCAGACCATTTCTCAGTGCAGCAGGGAAACAAAATGACTGTCGGGGGCGAGGCAAAGCAAGGGAGAGATGATGAAAATCTAATGGGGGAGGTATTTTTCTATTTTTGTGACTAATTGAAATGATTTCTGTAGTCAGTGAGGTACATTAGTGATATTTTTCCTGCATATTTGGCTGAGTTCCACATACATTTATTTGGTTTGCAGCACTCCACACCCAGCTCTAATGAAACAAGCTGTTTGTAGCATTTTTCAGAAAGTACCAGTGTGATGGGATGGCAGTACTGCCGGACCCTGCCAAGCCTACAAACTGCACTTATCAATCATTTTATATTTACGATGGATCAAATTACTATGGGAAATGTGAAAGAGGTCTCGTGCAGTGATGAAATCACAGAAAATTGGAAAGAATCCCTTATTAATGAAGCCAACACAGGCTCTGGTTCAATTGAATTAAACAAATGTACTTAATACACTTTAACGAAGATCTGTTACTTATCCTAAAGCCCCAAAAAATAGCCTTTCCCTTAGTGATGAGAAGTGATGTCGAAGTATGGATACAGCTTCATGCTTAAAGTGGGCACCTAAATGGACCCTCTATTAGCACTAACACAACCAAAGGGGCTTCACTCCACAGACGATGCAGCTGAGCAGTTTCATTTGGAGCTATTTGAAATTGTCAAACAGGAACAAGAATCACTTGAGCACAACAAAAAATGTTACGTCAGCCGCATTTGCACGTCCACCTTTCGTCTGCAGGAAAGTCGTGCCCAGACACTGTTGTGCTCTGTTGACCTGCACTTCAAATGAGGTTCACCTCGCACCCATAAGAGTTAAGCCTTTTTCTTCATCTGGAGGACTGCAGATTTCCCTCGGGGCTCGGTTGTGTTGGTTCACTTTGAGCTCCTCAGCACTCAAGACGGCGCTTCGCTGTTTGACTTGCTCTGGTCCTGCACTTCAGCTCCCAGTCACACCTCAGAAGAGGGGAGAAAATCAAATGTCTGAATCATCGCGGGTTAGGGAAAAGGTCAAGCCGACCTATTTCTGGTTCCTCCGTTGCCACAGTGATGCTGCCATCTTTAATTCATGGCAGTTGTCTGGGCCGGAGCTGACAGCTGAGTGACTGAGAGTGACCTGCCTGCCTGGGAATTCTGAGACAGGTTCTCTGGAAAGTCGGCGAGAAATGTGTTTGGTTTCACTCCTTTTGGATGTCAGGTGGTGTCACGTCAGGTTCCCTCCTCCATCAGTGACCTCAAAGCCCCCCCGACTACCTGCTTCTAGCTTTAATTATTCATGTTGTTAAGTAAGTTTAGTTTTTTTCTTTTATACATGGAAGAGTTTGACATTTTGGAAAATACACTTATTTGCTTTCTTGCCAGGAGTTAGAGGAGAGTCTGTTATATCTGTATGCTAAATATGAAGCTACAACTTAGCTTAGCACATGGACTAGCCTGGCTCTGTCAAAAGGTATCAAAATCCACCTACCAGCACTTTTAAAGCTCACAAATGAACCTGTTCTATCTAATTTGTTCAATACGCACATAAGCCAGTCTAACCACCGATTTGAGGAGGGTTATGTGCCGGATTATTGTAACAACTGTTACAACGAAATCTTGTCAAGTTGAGATGAAAAGTGCACGAGGGGTGTATTAAAATGTTGAGGCTGGTGATAAACTTAACAACCAGGGCTGAATTGCTGAAATGTGACGTGCAGCTTTTGACAAGAACAGACCTTTTGGAGCAGAGAAGGCTTGGAGCCATCTTTAATTTTAGCAGGCGAGCGCCTTAATGACACAAGCTGTTTAAATCTGCGGACACGGTGTCAAGCTGATGCTAATTTGCTTGCAGGTGATGTTCCTCTCTGCTGTCCCTGCTCAAACCGCGCTCCCTTTTCAATTCACTTGCACTTTTTTTGCCGCTGTCACCAGGTGCACTGTTCTAAAATGGCTTTTTTGGCTGACAGTACAGGTGTGTGTGTGTCTGAGTAAAAATGAGTCAGGTGTCCTTGATCGCAGCTTATAATTATAATAAAAGATATGTCTGTGGCCCCAGAGAGCGAATGAAATATGTCCTAAACTACAGCAGGCTCTGGGAGTGGCTGTCCTCGCTGTCAGACTCCCAGCATCCTCCTTGGCTCCTCAGACATCACAGATGGTATCGCGGCACTGGCCAACCACCTGTGAGGGGAAAGTAAACCATCAAGTCTCTGACTTCTTGTTTAGCCTTGGGTTAATCCTCATCGGGACATATTTAATGGTCCAGGCAAGGTCAGCCAACCAAGGCCAAATGTTCAAGACAGTCTCCAGCAGCTCCTCCAGACTGAAATCTTCTCTGAGATGTGTAACGGATGGCTCAATAATGTACAGGTGAAGCTTATCTGAGATATTAACATGGTTATATAACTCTCTGTCATAATTGCTTTTCCTTAAACGACCTTAGATGAGCTGTTCCCTTTAAACACGCTGCTCTCTGATTTCACGCCCCCGAGGTTAGACGCCCATGCTGCTCTGTCCCCGACATGCTGTGTAGCTGAAGGCAAATTGTCTTGCTGTTTGTGTGAGTGTGTGATTGTTGATCCTTGCTTACTCATACAGAAGATGCACTTAATAGCAGTTAGTGGTAATAAGGCAGGCAGGGGGCATCCTGGGAAAGTGTCTCTTACGCAGCTGTAGATAGAGGCTTTAAAGAGGCCACAGGTAACTGATCCAGGGTCCTGTTTCTGCATGCATTTCTGGAAGTGTGTGAACTGACTTACTGCATCCATTGACCTTCTGGGTTCTCCCTGCATACTGTAGTTGAAAATTAGGTCACGCAGTGCCTATTTTGGGAGGGGAGGCTGCTGCAGATTTAAATCACCTGTAGTTAGCTCACATCTAGTGCTGCTATTATTTTCATTTTGGATTAATCTGACAGCTATTTTAATGATTAATTGATTAAGTCAAATAAATGTACAAAATCTAAAGATGTTTAGTTTACAGATTATATAAAACTGATAGTAAATCATCACATTTGAGAGCCTGAAACCAGACATTGTTTTGGCATTTTGTATTTAATAAAAAACCTAGCTCTGCAACAATTTGTCAATTTTTTATGATGGGCATTGTTTACTATTTACTGACATTTGATAGACCAAAGGATTGATCGATTAATCAAGAAAATACACGTTAGGTTAATTGATAATGAAAATAATTGTTAATTACAGCTCCACTTTACACAATTGCTGTTAATTTTCTGCTGATTGGCCAATCTATTAACTGACTAATCAGCTAATCAATGGTTTTACTATAGCACTACTCACGACAAGTCAAATGAATTTTGCAGAAGGTGATTGATTATTTTCCTGAAGTTAGATTGTGAATATATGCTACACATTAATCACGAGATAAGAAATAAAGAAACCATTGAACAGGTTGAGACATAAGTGTGAGTGTAAGACGTGAAATCAAAAATCAATTGAATAGCACCTTTAAATCACCTCTGCTGATCCACTAAATACCACTGAGGCTGTACTTACTCGAGGTGACTAATAGTCAGCTTCCCATTGATGAGCTTCTGTGATTGATCCGTGATTAAGTTGACATGGCAACAGAGCGCTCAACAGCGAGTGTAGCACATTTTTGGAAAGGTCATTTTCTTTGTGAAATTATCTTATACGCCTGGAATTACACAAAACAATGTGGCTATTATTTGTCAGTGTGCTTCATTAAGATATAGCCTGGACACCCTCTTTTGTTTTTTTCTCACCAGCTTTCTTCTTCAGCCACGACGACTCTAGCATCTCTTTTTTTTTTTTTTGCCTGAGGTAATCAGCAGCATCCAATGTGATTGCATTTTAATTAAAAGGCGCCATTTTAATCATCTCTGGCATGGTGTTGGAGAAAGGGGATGTGGCGTTATCAGTCCTATGCCCCTGCCTATCAAACACACACACACACACACACACACACACACACACACACACACACACACACACACACACTATGTCTAACTAACTATGCTTGGCTGGATGCTTCATTAAATGGAAGGTCGTAATTAATATTGAGAGCTGACAAGCCCTCCCAGAGAACCCAATGAATTAAGCAGGGAAGTGATGAGGAGGTGAAGTTGAATGGACTGACACTAATTGCAGAGCACAGAGATGTTTGATCAACAGGGACTGTGTGGCTCTTTAAGCTCCAAGTAGCTCATCTGTATAAGTTTGGTCTATTTCTGTTGTCCTCTTCAAGCTAAATCAAGTTCTGGGTAAATAAGAATGGATGGAGTACTGAACAGGCTTACCGAGTGGAGCCTTTTTCTTTTTTGTATAATTGCTGACACATATGATAAAGAAAAGCCTCACACCTTCACAATTCAGAAGCTTGAAGTAGTTTATTTGTGTCACTTCTGTTTGAAAAGTGAGCTTAAACGATTAATCAGTTCCCAATATAGCTGATTAGTTTTCTGTGGATCGATACAATACATTTGCTGACTAATTGTTTCAGCTTTAATTAACATTTCTGATTGGAAAGTCAAAGACCCAGTCCAACGTAGGGATGACCCGATTATCTGTTGTTCTTATATATCTGTTTATTTTTGTCCTATTAAATACAGCTGCACAGTGCAAACTTAAGACCACAGTGAACCCACATTAAACCTGCACTCATGAATTTGTTGTCCATATTATCACCTGATTAAGTTGTTAAATGTTAAATTATAAATGACTGTCCAATTCTTACTCCTTTTAGCTCTATTTGGTTCTCCTGAGGCAAATAACTTTTTTTTCTTTTTAGCATCTGGATGCTCTGCTGTGTTCACCAGCTAGCTGCTAACCTTGTCTGTCTGCTGTTTGCTGCTGGGCAGGTGGCCTACAGAGTGTATAATAGAGTTCCTATGTAGTGTCCTATATTATTATGTGTAATATCCATAGAAAGGAGTGTTATTATGGATCTACTATGGCAGGAAGCTTTGGAACAAAATACTAAAGTCCATGTGCATTTTTTAACCAATGGTTAACCTGCAGTGTGTTGCTTGATCTGTCCATGACGATGAGGGATGTATGGGGTGTAAAATAGTAGTCGGATGTCGTGAAAGGCATTTGTTCGAGCAGTAAGTTGTTTCTCTTCAGTTCAGGACATTCTGCCTTTTGGTTTTGTTCTAGAGAGCTGAGTGTCCGTACAGCTCTGTCATGACGCCTCACTCTACATCATTAAATAGGCTTTTTGCTGACATGTTGGAGACATTACCTCCAAATGGTTCAATTACACGAAATGTGCCCTCAACTTGCCAAACAGCCAAACAAAATGGCTGCATCTCACGTCTGTATAATCAAGTTATCACGCAGACTAGACTTATTAAGACATAATTAGAGCGGAATAACGACACTAATGATGGATCTTCAAAGAAGAAACGTGAACAAACTTGGAACAAGTGATGCCTGAAAAGTTCCTGTCTCATCCACACCTGTCCTGATTATCTGTCCCTCCTGTGTGAATTGATTAGCAGACTTCTCGCACCTATCTCTTCTCATTATTAAAGAGGTCTGACAAGAGGCCTCTCCTCCTACGCAGCCTGTTCTTTATTCACGGTCATGAGCTGCTCATTGCTGTCCATCGAGGCCACCGGGCCAAGAGGTTGCATCCAATTACGTCACTCGTGCTGATGAGCCGAGGGAGGGAAATAACAAAGATAAAAGACTTGAAGAAAAAGGGCTGAGGCCTGGCCTAGTTGTTTATGGATCGTTTCTGTGTTAAGAGCATTGCAAAAGCCATAAACTCTGCAGTATGAGCCTGTTAACAGCTTATTGAACAGGCCTAAATGCTATGGCTCAAGGTGTGTAATGCTGTCTGGGCTCGTTTGACCCTGAATGTGCCACTGCATTTAGACTAAAAGGCAGAAAACATCACTCCAAGAGGAGATTTGAACCTTTTTGAACCTCTTTTTTCGCAGAAACGTGTAAACATGGAGGATCACCTGTGCAGACCGGCGAGCAGAACAATCAGTCCTTTGCTCGCTGCAGCTCCCACGTGTGAAATATGAACACAAGGGCCGGCTACCCATAATGCTCCTGCCATCTGTTCATTTATTAGTCTGGAACACCCAGCCCTAGTCCAAGCGTTAAAGTTCATTAATATTCATACAACATTCATATATGGACGCGTTGCCCACAGAGTTGGGGTATTAGTGTCAGAGACGGGATAGGAGCAGTCACACTAATTGATGATTGATGGCTCTGCCATTAGCAGCAAGGCCCACGGCCAAAGTTAATGTAGCACTAAGCTGTACTTTTATTGAGCGGTGACGGATTCAGAAATGGTGACATTGTACTGCAATTTTGGTACATTTTCTGTTATATATGCTATACATGCATGGCCTCCATTTATAACCAATATCAAGGCATTTGAAGTATAACCAGCTGCTGCATTTTGGGATATACACTTATTGGCTTCCTTGCTGAGAGTTAGATGACCGGATTGATACCATGCTCATATCGTACAGTGAATCTGAAGCTACAGCGAACAGCCGGTTAGCTTAGCTTAGCACAAAGACTGGAAAATGGAAGAAACAGCGAGCCCAGCTCTAGCCAAGGGTTACAAATTCACAAATTGTAGTTTATACCCATTGATTTTTGTACTGATAAAACAAACTAGAAAAAGCGTGTTGTTTAGTGAGCTTTAGGGGTGCTGGAAGCTGGATTTTGTAGCAGAAGCTAACTGTAACTTAATATTTAAAGGACCGATATGAGAGTGGCATCAAACTTCTCGGCCAGACAGTAAAATAAACGTACTTCCTAAAATATTAAACAATATGTTTAATCTGTCCATTATTTATTCGATTCATGTATTATTTGTTTAGACCATAAAATGTCCAGATATTGTGGAAAAAAATGCCCATCTCTGCGTCAGAGAGCCCAAAGTTACTCAAAATGCTTGTTTGGTCCAACAAAGAGTACAAAACCCAAAGGTAATAAATCTACAATGATACAAAGAAGAGACAAGCAGCAGATTCTTCCATTTGAGAAGCTGGAACGAGAATATAAACTATATTTGTCTTTTTTTTAAAAACCATGTTGAAACCACTGTGTGAGGAATTGTATACATTGTTTCCCTTCTCTCACCTCCAGGTTGCCTGTTTGAAGACGAGCTCTGTACACCCTATGAGTTCTGCGTCAATGGTAAGTCAGAGAGACACGCCCACCACACCTCATTATATTGTACTGTGATACACAACCATCATCGACCCAACACAGCTCTAAAGCCGTCCTGGCTGTTTTTAATCATCGAGAGATTTATAGATAGATTGAAGTTGCTCACAGCATATAGTTCAGCTTGCTTACGACATATGAATCAAAGCATTAAAACGTCTGGGAGCCGGGCAGCAACAGTAAGATATTAACAAACAACAGTTTTCTCATCTCATCTCATTCATCGATCGTTATTCAACTATCTATAGTGGCATATTTCCCCCTGTATATGTCAAAGTGTCCTCAAACCTCAAATGGGCACGACCTCATCTACAAACCATCTTGTCTTGTGAAGGCGGATGTGTCTGTGTCAGTGGTTACCACGACAACGTGTCAGCTGGTGAATGGAGGGGAAATGTCGGGGCTGTTCACGGTGTGGCATTCAGCAGAATCACACAACGGGCTTCTAATTTTGAAGGGGACTGATAGCATGTCAATATCGAGGATCATCTTCTGCGACGGAGCCGTCGTGAAAGGTTAATGTATTCTCCCATAGTGGAAGGTTTCAACGCAGGATACCACATCGTGCCTACATGCATACTGGGGATCCACATCCGTACCTGTGCGTGTTTGTTTTTGGCCTCGTGATCATGACGATGAAGTGCCTGCGCTGTAAGCTCGTTTGTTTTCTTTTGTCTGAGTTGTTGCTCGCTTCATTTACTTTCAGCAAATTCATCACGCAATTAATTTCACAAACAAGAAGAAGCCATGAAAGGATTTGCACTTGCGCTTCATCGACAGACAATAGAATTACATGCAAAACAATTATGTGACTTATAGGAGGCAACATGAAGTAACACACAGGACGAGCAGTGAAAAACAGGACAAGATCCACTTTGAATATTAAATATGTCAATGAGGAGAAGATGATGAGAATGTCTTGAGATAACAATATGTCTTCTGTCCCGAGTTATGTGGATCATTTTGTATCAAATACGTTTTAATACTCAACAAAAGTCAAGTCAGTGCAGTTTATCAGGGCTGCAATTAACGATCATTTTAATTAGCAATTAATCTGCCATTTCTTTTCTCTAATAATCAATTCATACTTTTGTGTGTGAAAAAGTGAAAACTGCCAATTGTTATTTCCCAGAGCTCAAGCTGACATCCACAAATTACTTGTTTTGTGCAGTCAAAGCCAAATATATTCAATTTACTAACAAAAGAATGTATCACGGTAGTTTTCGGTGGGTGGACTAATTAATTAATCAATTATTAAATGCATGGAAGAGAGATGACAATCAGATAGTAATAGATAATAGAACAGTAATGAAAATCCATCAAAAAATGAATCAAGCATGAAAATCAATAATTGTGAGTAAATGTATGAAAAACAACTTAGGCATACTGCACAGGGAAAGAAAAATAACATGTACTCTTTATAATAAATAAGAAAAAAATGAAGAAAAGAGAGGGGTCTTTTCTTTTGGGAAGAACGCTTATCTTCGTTCTTGGCAAGAGTTAGATGAAAAGACTGATGTTCATTATTATTCTTTTATCTATTAATATCTGATTGTCATCTCTCTGCCATGCACTTTGGTGAACATTTAATAACTGATCAATCAATTAGTCGACCAACAGAATATTAATCTGCAACAACTTTGACACATTCATATGTAAGTAAATAGAAGCTAGCAGCCGCTTAGCTTAGCTTAGCTTAGCTTAGCATAAAGACCTGAAACTGGGAAAAGGGTGATACAGAACTTATTGTTTTTAAATGGGTTTTGAAGACATCTGTGGAGGGGGGTGCGATCTAATAGTGAGGGGTAGTCAGTAGTCTTTGGATATGCAGCATGTCGGAGATATCCACCCTTATTTCCATATTAACCCAGTTTAGGAGGAAACGGAAGAAGAAGGCAGCACAGAAGAGAAATATAAAAAACTGACTTTAATTACACAGACTGGTACAGAGGGGAGCAGTGTGTAGTAAATTGCCGACACCTCGACAGAAAAAAAACCCTGAGGCAGAGAGGAGGGTCGTGGTGGGAGTCGAAGTTTCTTATTACATTAGACTATCATGCAAGGCTATGATGGGGATGGTCATTTCTTTTCTCACATCTTCTCATCATCTCATCATATTTTATTTTATTTTATTTTACCGCGCTTTGGCCCAAGGAGCAGCACTCACATTATCCCTCTCACGCTGAAATGTAATTACAGGCGCTATGCTCGATAAAGGCAAATATATACAGGCAAGAAAGACTAATGTTGGATTAATGTTGCACCTAATATGCAAGTAATGAGACATTATTTAGTTGCTTCGTAACCCTCTACCCACATTCAGTCTACGCTCTGTCATTCTCCATCAGACTCCTGATGAGCAGCACAGACAGAGGATGAGTGGGAGTAACTAGGTCTGCCACTTCAACTCTTCCCCATGTCCCTGAAGGAGTAACCTGGTTTATTCTGGGCTGGGCCAACCGTGCTCTTCCTCACCCATGCTGTTGCCATGCAAGGTAGCTGAGGGGAGGGAAGGAGCTGCTCTCTGTCCTGTCGATCACCACCATTTTATACATGGAAGGTTTTCATTTAAAGTGCATATAAAAGTGAATTCATCCCCCTTGGAAGTTTTCATGTTTTATTTTACAACATTGAATCAGAGTAGATTTGAGGATTTTAAATCACTTAAATATAACGGAGCAACCCTTTAAAGTCTAATTGAAAACAGTAAGTGATTTGAAATCATTTATATATAGACTACAAAATGTGAAAGAACTTCCAAGAGTGGTGAATACTTTTAACAGGGAGTTATTATTTGGAAAAGGTTCCTTCAAAATGCTCTTCTACTTTAGCCGTTACTGTGTCATTGATTAAGTAGGTCTATTACCAGCCATATATCATTTGATCTTCTGCTGTCATGTCTCGTTTTGGATACAACCTCTTCACGTCTTCATTTCCATCTTCAGGGGAATACTTTCTCAGAGGCTCCTCTAAAAGGATATGTGTTTACCCTGAGACCGGAAATGCATTTTAATTTGATGCAGCTCTCTAGAGTCTAGGGCTTACTGCTATGATAAGCTAAACTAAAGTACAGTGGATAAGTGCTACATGTTTCCCTGAGGGCTCCGGTTGGCTCCTATTAAACACTTAACCAACAGTGTTTTATCGATTGGTGGTTATCTTGCCTCCACTTGGGCCAATGTTGTCTGAAACGTCCGCACTGTATTTCAGATTTAAATGATTTAGGTGATGCATGTATCGACTGAAGCTTGCAACAAGTTCAACTGCAGCATAAACACTTTAAGTAACCACTGCAAAATCTATAATCCCAAACAATCTGCATGGGCAGAGAAAGAGCGCCAAGGCAGTCGGTGCAAACCCATAAAAAAGCGGAGAAGCAGTTAAGTATTAAGGATACGAGACTGTACAAAAGTTTAACGAATGACAGGAGCTCTTTGGTGGCAAGTATACGAGGAAGTAAACACATATGTTAAAAATAAATGTAATAATCAACCTAATTTCTATTCCACAGATTCACTGAATAGGTAGAATGTGTTGATGTAGCTCTGAGACTCTGGTTTGTCTTTATTTATTTCTGTATTTACATGCAGATTGCAGTGCGTGCATAAATGTAATTATCATTTCAAAGCCACCCTTTTTACATAAAAAAAGAACTGAATAATCTGTAAACACTTTACATTAATCATATACTGATCACTTTAGCTTTTGTTTCTGTTCTTTTCTTTATTAGCAGACTGCATCTGGACGGTCTCGGCGCATTGATTTGGGCCTATTCATTTCCATGACATGAGTTGCACAGCTAATACACCAGTTCCAATACGTCTTAATTTGTCTCCTGGGTCCGTCCTCCCCTCCTTCCAATGTACAGTCTTTTAGAAATGCCTCGCTGACTGTCAGCTCTAGTGTTTGCTCCTCTTATCCCAGAGCATTAGCTTTCACAGTTTAAATAGCTTTAGCAGCAGCCGGGTGTCACACTGTCTGTCACAGTTCGAGAGGAGACACTGTCTGGATTTAGAGCTCTTTACCTTTTTGGGCTGAAAACCTCCTTCTTTATTCCTGTCGACATGCAGCTTATCCAGAAAAACCTTCTCTTCAGTGAGAATGTTACCGATTTATAGGATTGCACATCTAAGGATTGATTGATTGATTCTTTGGCCTGTTTTATTCATTACCGATTACATTGATCGAGGTTCATCTGCATCGCAGTGGCCATTTGTTCATCACAGCGACAGCATCGCTCTTGTCTTTCAAGGAGGCACAAATTGATCAATGACAGCTTAATATTTCCATGAACCTTCCTGATGGATGATCATTCGAAAATCACTGCGTTGTGCTCTGCTTGATAGGCTTTGCTTCATTCCCAAATAGGCTTGAATGTGTCGGGCCTACATAGATCTAATGCACTAATGCTGTCTGTTATACGCTGACATATTTTAGGGAGAACACTGCATTTCTGTGTTATTTTCCAACCCTTCGTGCACCAGACACATGCTGCGCTCCTCCGAGCCTGAAATTAAAATGTTTTTCTTGGCTATCAAAATACAAGCGGGGGGAAAAATCTGTGTTTCCTGCAAAGTGTCAACTAAAATGAACCATTATTACATGTTTTGATGATCTCAGTATTGTAAATACACACTATAAAGTGACAGAACAGTGCTTTGTGATTCATCATGCTTGTGGCTCCGAGTGGTTCAGCCTCGATAAATCCGTCAACTGTTTGTCAAACAAGGATTTTCTTTGTTGTAAAATACCTCTGACTTCTATATTTAATGCACTCAATCTCTGTGTGTCTGGTTGCTATCAGGAATGTCCCTGACAACGGAGAAGAAAGTAACATGTTTAACACTGCCCATTGCCATGGAAACCAATGAGGATTGCCAACAGAGCATCAAACATTTAACAGTTTCCCGTCACTTGTTATGTCACCAGCCTCCATTCATTTCTTATATAATATTTGTTGTTAGCGTCTGGGGAAAAATCATACCAGAAATCCTTGACAAAACCTTAATTATAATATAATATATATTAACCCTGTCACCCGCTGTAATATAATTAGAAAAGAGGGTTTGTTGGCAAAGAGGAACGCGACAGACGTCTTGTGATTCAAACACGTCTGTGATGATCTGTGCATCAGTAGGTGGGAAGTTTTCCTCTACGCTGTTTGAGATCCCAAAATAGCTACTGTGTTGTCTATGCTAATTCTCCACCTCCCACGGGCTTATTCCTGTACAGAGCTGTCATTTAACGGGTCACAGGCAAAGGGGTGGGGGGTGGGGGAAGTCAGGAAAACACCCGCTTCTCGTTTAGAATAAGAATTCAATTTGGAGCCTCGTCTGACATCACATTATTATCTTTGTAATTATCAGTCGCTGAATTTTACACTGAACATGGCACTGTAATTACATTGTATTTTGTCGTGGATGAAATCCAATGCTTTGTGAAGTTTAAATAGATGGGGGGGGGGGGGGGGTGAATGTCTTTTTTTCCCTCTTGAGGCCAAGGTGAAGCTCGACATCCCCCTCTCTGTGTTGAAATGTTGCCTCACATAGATGATTGTGAGACATTAATAATCATAAATCATTGGCTATGTACTCATCTATATTTACACCTCCAGTGTAAAAATGGCATTGGAGGAGAACAACATGTAGTGGACATCAGTGTTTGTGTATTCTACTGTGCATCATTCGTACCATTGATGTTTGCTGTCATTGTCCGACATCTTGGGGCTAATTAATGGGATGCTGCGGTGCATGACGGAGTGTTGATTCACATCATTACATCCCATCTAATCACAGTGGCATCCTCAAACATGCTCTCACAAGGTAATATGCATGATTGCACACACACACACACACACACACACACACACACACACACAGACACACACACACAGAAGATATGGCTCAGATCTGATCTGGGGGATTCATCTCCAGAGATCATCTGTGAGGTGGACTTTCACTTAGTGAGTTTAGCCAACAAGACGCATGGATTTATCTCTCCAGCTGAGAGAAGGTGACACCGCGGGTCGTTTATATTCCAGGCGTTACATCTGCACACTGCTTTCTGACCCCCTGAGCCTCAGCATCCTTCTGAGGTCTAGACCAGCCATTGAATTAGGGGGCTGATAGGGACTCTGTGGTGTGGGTTGCCTAGCAACCTGTATTGAGTGAGGCAGGAGGCCTGCTGATAGGGAGATTACCAGGGTCCCTGATAAAGTCCTTCCTGCCACGAACGCCTGCTTATCGTGGTGCTGTCAGAGGAAAGATGTCAGCTATTAGCCCCCTTCAAACAGGAAGTCAGACACTGCAGGTGCCACACACCATTACAACATTTCAACTGGGCAGGCAGACGTCATTTTACTTGGTCAGACAACAATCAGTGTCCAGGAAAATGTATTTTTCATGTGTGCTTCTCAATTTGAACCATCAAACTTTGTCCCTCATAAACCTGTTTGCCTTGTTTTCCTCTTTTCTTTTTCTGTAGACGGAGTGTTTGGCCGGTGCCAGGAGTTGGCTGGTTCAGACCTGTACACATACGATATTTCTTCCTCTGCTCTGCAACGCCTCAGGATCCTCCTACAGAAACTGGCGCACAGAGGTACACACTGCCCAATTGCCTGTCTGTCTTTGTCCAAGTGTCTTTTTTTTGTTTTCTTTCAGCAGCCTTCATCAGTCATGCACGGGGCTTACAGCAAATGTCTGTCACCTGCTATTGCGTGAAGCAAGCCAAAGAAGCCAAGCTGTCTCTTTGGCTAGCAAAGCGCGATGCCATTGAGCTAGAACAGGTCATTTGACTCATTTTGGGCTATTGTTTCGCCATCATCGCCTAACTCTAGCAGCCAATCTAACTGGCTTGTATGCTGGTAATTTTGTGGATGAGTAACTATGAGGTGTGCGGAGTAATCACATTAGACAGTCTCTCCTCCTCAATCAATGGCAGCAGCTAATGTGTTTGTTGTAACAGGTTGCATCTTCAGGGGCATATAGTGCATTTACAATAAGATTTCTTCACAGGAGAAGAAACTATATACCTCATTATGAAGGAAGTTACAGTAGGAATTATACCTGGACCTGGAGCCATGCAGGAGTCATGCTGGGAATTTTAAATTCTCATCAGCACATCTCCTCAGTTCTGTCACGTTAATATGGCCGGTTTTATATTCATGTCTTGTACTGGCTGTGGAAGACAGAGCTTCTTCTCGTTGATGGTTGTTACAGTGTGAACAACAGCTAGAAATGACTGGAGCCTCCAGGCAGTCTGCTGTTATGGATCCATTGCTGTAACTGCTGAACAAATGGCTCTGGCTTGTCTGTTTCAACAAGTAACTTAGGCACTCTGGAAAAAGTTTGTTTTTCTGCCCTTAAATTGCCCACAATATACTGAAAAATAGACTGAACGTCGTGTATGTTGGAATATATTTATACTTTATTTTAAGGGTCTGTAATTGCTAAATAATTTCGTAGGAAGTTTCCTGCAAATTGATATGTACTTTGGTACTTAATAATGTATACACAGTGTTCAGTTGATACATTTCGAATCAATTAATTCCAATTAATTGCTTGTGTAACCTAGAGCGTATTTGCACATGCATAACTGTGACACGTCTACAGTTCAACATACATGGAGCATAAGGTTTCCAACAATAAATAAATGATACATGAATATTTAGTTGGGATTAAATGTAGCAGTTATTTCATGGGAGTCCCTTGCCAACAATATTGCTTATAAACTCAAAATGAAAAGTGTGAGAGCTTTGCCTCTATTTTACTTATAATTAGTATTAATAAAACATTTCTTTCCAGGAACCTTCTCAGGAAATTAATAATACATTTGTAGGAAATTACAGACCTGTAATATAAAGTGTTACCAAGCTAATTGTGAGAACATTTCTATTTTTCTTCACACTTTTAGCAGTCTGTAACTGCCATCATAACCCACCAGGGGGCAGTAGACAACTTTAATACAGACCGTGACCGCAAACATCAACCCTCCAAACATAATTGGCTTTGCAGGCCACTCTGATCTTAATATCTTTAAACAGGCGTGAACCAGTGTTGAAAATCATTAAGAGTACGCAGTAGGCCAAGGGAAATAAAAAAAAAAAAATACAAGGGGGGAAAAAATGCAGTGATGTATATTAAGCCAGGCGAGACCACACATTTATTCTAATTACTGCTTAGAAATAAACAAATCAGAGTGATGAGGATGAGAAGAGATCTGGTGTGTCATTTTTCCGGCTTCATTTGAAGAGGTGTTTAATTCCTGAGATGCTTTTCATCCCTATTCTTGTTCCCTGACCTTGTGTTTTTAGACACCCGTGTACAGACGCCGCAGACATGACATCATCACTTTGAATCATTTCCCCCTTTTCTGTCTTGTAGAATCACATCCACAGACACAGCACTATCTTCAGATGAGTCCACAATGCACTGTTAATGCTCGGTGGCACCTTATTCTTATCATCTCAACAGCTATTGAAGTCTCATCTTTGAGAAGTGCGAGACTCTTTATTTTTTCTTTTTTAGCCCAGACAGGGTTATTGAGACCATTGTACTGTAACCTAAATTGAAGAGATGAAGGGGGGGAATAACGGAGAGCAACATCAATGGAATCGATTTACAATCCTCTTTATCTTGCATCGGAGACGCAGGTAGAAATCACACAATCTCTGTTCACTGCACAACACCAATGTCATTCAGATCAATAGGAATTGACCCTTGTACAAAAGGGCTTGGGTTGTCTGAATGTGTCCCCATTGGCAGAGCACATTGTCTGGTATTAAATTTTCACCACAATACCTTTTGAATGCAGGGCTCTGTCATCCAACTGCAAATGACTTTTATATTACACAGCATCCACAGCCGAGCAACTTTAGTATTCAACTTGTGCAGCCACAGTGTGTCTACACATTTCATAGCCAGGCTGCTGTCATATTGCTCTGGAGTCATTTATGGCTCTGCGAAATGCCTCTGTGTGTTTATGCAGACTACAATTGTGTGAAGATACAGACTGGAGATCATTCAGTAACTACAGTGTCATAATTTATATAAAAATATATTTCAATGATGGAGTATTTAATTGAAGGTTTGCTAAACCCCACCCCAAACCGCAACTGTCCAATCAAAGCTTAGCAACTATAACTAGGCACAGGTCTGTCCAGCTTGTCCAACACAACTGCTAAAGTGTAACGAAAGTTTGTCTGCTCTATTGTAAGCTGCAAAAGTTAGCATTCCCGACTAACTAGCTTACTACCTACAGTAGTAACCTTAGCGTTAGCTTTATTTACCAGGGCAAGATGCATGTCAATAGCTAAGTGCAATCTTTTTGGGGTTACAGGTTACGTTACCTCCTCTTGACTAGATCATCCATTTGTAATTAACTACAGTTCTTGGGTTAACTAGCTCCACCCCGAGAAAAACACGGACAATGCTGCCTCTCATCATATAACCATTAAGAGGTTTCTCGTTTTAAATACAAACCATCAAAACCGACTCAGAGTTTTGGCGTTAGCATTAGCCTATGCTAGCCAGTGACCTTCAGTAAAATCTACTAGCGACAGTTGTCAATGAGTCGACAAAATCCACAATCGACAGTGTGAAATTTAAGACCCACTGTTTTTAAAATCAGAGTTTCGAGTGGTAAATCTGTCACATTATCACTGAAAACTGCTTATGTACCATCAGAAAATCGAGAGATTGATGGGCATAGCAACAGTAACTAAGGGGGGTTGGGGCTTAGTGAACAGTCTGTTGCACTGCCAGAGAATTGAGGGTTAATTCTGCATCAAGTTTATATCATATTTTTCCAATTCCTGGTCAGTATGTCTACTGTCAAGCTCCATATTCTCAACATCAGAAAGAATCACGTCAAAACGTAACATAGGTGTTCTTGATATACCACATCCAACTACACTAACCTGCAGTCGATTGACCTCCTGACCCGGCGCGGAGCGGTGGATACTCTCATAGTACGGACAAGTGAAGTAGGATGATGCACTGTGACATTTGTATTAGCTCCACTGACAGGAATCATCAGTCAGGAAGAATCAGTGACCATAAACTGACATTATGTCACTCCAGTGCTGCCGAAACCCCATGCTACTCATAGTCCCACTTCCTTCACAAGCATGTTTTTTTGTCTGTGATAGACAATCGCCAAAAACAATTGTTGTTCTTTCTCATATTCTGCTCTGTCTGTTCCTTAACAACCTTGCTAGGAGGTACTGGAGAGAATAAAGTCAGTCTGTGTAGGGGGGGCAGGATCATATCAAAGAAACCTGCTGCCGATTTATACTCTGAGCAAAATGATTTCCTCCACGGGAAAATAACTGTTTGTGTCCTTGTGTTTTGGAGTAATGGCAATATGAAATTAGGGTCATACATGTATTTATACATATTATCTTGGCCTTTTGTAGGCGTTCACTAGATAGAGAGTGTGGCCTGCTAGTGGGTCAGTCATTTACTATGCAGTCAAACTCACAGAACTTTATTTTAAATTCTAATAGAGATGCCAAAGTCTCTAAAGACAAAAAATGAATTTGGCTGGAGTTTGGAGAAATATGTATAAAATGATGCACCATATTTCCATTTTAAGAAATAGTGCAGTCATAAGAGCACAGAGTCGTGGGTTTAAATATTTCATGACTGTAAACATCATATAACTTCAGTGAAGAGTTGGAACGTGATGATATGAGCTGGTGGAATAAGATGATTTTTCATACCATTAGTAAAAACATATGGGAGTATGTTAGATAAATAACAACAATCCTCAGTAATGTTTTTTAAAATAAAGCAGAAAAATGAAATATGTATATATATTTCTGGTTCTGCACTGTAGCTTTAGCTTTGGTGTCATGTTTGAATTGACACATTTCATTTTGACTAATTAGGAAGAACTTGCTGCTAAATTATTCACGCTCTCTCCCATTAATGCCTTTAAAATCAGTTGGTGGACAGAAGTAAAGGAAAGGGGAAAATCTGCATTTCAAAACCACCAGATGAAACTACAAGACGTTTAGACAGGATCCCGCCTAATGGGCTTTGAATATTTAGGAGCCCCCCGTCTATCTGTGTCACACAGAAAACAGACAGGAGGCCAACAGAAATATCTTGCTTGTTTGAAAGCTGTTGCGCTAATGGCGCGGCGTTAATTAACCGAGGCATTTGCCTGAGACGCCATGCTATCCTTCCAACCGGCAGCACTTGGTGATGGAACCTGCTCTTTTCTTCTGGACCTACAGATGAATTTGAATGACATTTAGCTTCTCGGTGTCAGGATAATCAGCTGAGAGCTTGATTGAGAGGAATCCGACCGTAAAAAGGGCCCGCTGCTTTTCTTCCTAACTTTTGCCTTTCCAAAATAGCTCATTTTGATTCTGTAATTTGCTCCGGCATACCTTTTCCCCTCAAGTGTGCCCACCACAGACACACAAAACATGGTATGTATGGAAATGAGTGCATCCCCCAGGAGACAGAGGGGATAGAGGTGTCACAGTCAATGAAGCCAGCCTCATCCTGTTGTGGCGCCATCACACTCTGAACCCATTTAACCAGCTGCAGTTAAGCGCAGGTACCATATGGATCCTTTAGGGCTGAAGTCTGATTTCCCCATCGCGACTGATGATAGCATAAATGATCATCACCGCGCAGATATATAACAAGTACACACCACTTCGGTTAAGCCATGGGTAGTTAACTGTCATTGTTGTACGGATGGATGGCTGAGCTGCGTTCCAGAACAGTGGCAACATACGCTGCTTTGTGCTCCATTCAGGGCTGCCAAGAATGACTGGAGGCATCTGTAGCTGCTCTGCATTGCTCAGATCCTCATCTGGTGCTTATGAATATCTATGAGAATACCCAGTGTCTATGGGTGAGAAACCAGGCTAATGAAGACATTCTGCGCTGTTGATACTTTATTTTTGTATATATTCAAACCCAAGCTGTTAGTTTATTGCTATGAAACATGTCCACATCATTAAGAGAAGCATTGTTTCTTTAGATGGGTCCGGTAAAAGGTTAGGTATGTGGCAGCCCATCGCCACATCATAATTACTTCATTCTCATTAAAAAATGCTTCTGCACTGGAATGAAGTGTGATCAGTGAACATCTTGGCTGCTTAAAAACAGTATAATATCTTTGGTATTTCTATGCTCTTTATTGATGGAATGCTGCGCCTCTTGGCTCATTGGGAATGGGGCCATCTTTTGGGTATCTTTTTTGCTTGGGTAGCTCCATCTGGTCTTGGCACCACGGCGCTTTGCCCCTGCCCAGGAGTTCTGCATCCCAACTATGTGTTGGCAATTAGCAGAGATGTTGGCAAGGCGTCAGGCCACAGTGTGACATTCTCCCCGGGTTTGTTGACTGGCTGTCGTGTGTGCATATGTGTACATGTCTGTGTATACATGTGTCTGTACATGTGTGTGAATGTGTAGCCATGAATTTCTTTTAGACGTCCTCTGCCCTATATTCTGATTCATTCCTGCTGTTTTGTTTACCCTGTAAAGCTGTGAGAACTATAGTACAAACAATTTCCCCAAAGCAAAAAACATAGATACTGTACAGTCACCATTTACAGGAATACTATGAAACACTTCAACGGTTTGAAACTTCATTTTGGCCACTTTTTAAAGCTAAATCAGTGGGTTGACACAATACTCAATAACATCTTACAAGCACATAAACTGTATATAGTCTTTTTAATATATAGAATAATAGTCTTAGGATAAAGGTTTTCATAAATCAGTATGTCTTATCAACCTGGAGATATCTGCAGAAATCAAATGTTTCAAGGTATATTGATTCGAGACGTGTTTAAACATGACCTCATTGTTTCCAGGTTTGACATGGCAGGACAACCTCACTCAGCAGGTCATCTCCAGAGAGCTTTCCAAACTGAGGATCGTCCCTCTGCGCAATCAGGGCACGCCACAAAGCCCCCTGACCGCCTACAGGAGCTCCAGGGACAGGAAACTGAGGCCTGCGCAGGCCGAGCTGAGCAGAAACCTTCAGCAGTACCTGACGGGCCTGGGCTTCCAGCCGCAGCCTGAGGTCAATGGACAACCTGGAATCCAACGAGAGGGAGCCAACGTTCAGGTAAGAGTCTCATGCACTGTCAGCAGTTGCTGACATTGGAGTGGATTAGACAGGCGAGGCAAGGACACCAAAATCACACAGGCTATTAACAATAATTTGAGGGGAAAGCTTAAAGGGTCACACACACATATTCCACACATGGAGTTCAGTTTACTCTTCGGGAGGAGTACTAATGTCTTCTCTGGCTCTGGAAGGGGGGAAAAAAACCCAGTTGATGTCATCAGGGTTATCTTGGCTCTAAAAAAAACTCTAAATAAAGAACTGGAGGTGCATGGCTTGAAAGAGAAGTGCATTGAGGTGGCAGATAGGGTCTAAGGAAAAAATATTATTATTATTATGGGAAATGTAGGAGCTTAATTTGTACTTGAGGGACTACAAATCAACATATCTCAGCCTCTGCTGCTTCAATTTAGACAATTTGTATAGTCTGTCTCTGGCAGCTTTAACTTTAAGGAGGTGACCTATTCAATTGCTGGACTCCTTTAAGAAACTGTATTACAATGTCATAATGTTACTGCTTAGCTAGAAATATAGTATTTAGGTCCACAGTTAAGGCTAGAAAACATTGCTCCACAAAGTAAACAAAATAAACATTGATGTTTTCGTTGGCTAAATTATAGAAGAGCCTCTTCCTATTCTTTTTGTCAGAAGTCAGTATGTCCCTGCATGGCTTTTGTTTCTCGCTTTCTGTCTTCTCCTCTCTCTCCCACTGAGCAGGGACCCTTTTACACAAAGATCCTCCATCACCTCTTTACATTATTCAATCCCTATATTTAGGGTGGAACCCCGGCTTTGTGTGAAATGTGCTCTGCATCCTTCATAGGGGAGCCACTTCCTGCTGCTGTGTCAGTGCAGCCATAATGCAAAGTTGAAGGGTTCAGGACCTTCCTTATTGATGAGATGAGGTCCTTTGTTGTGTGGTGTTATAGAAAAAGGCAAACATGGTTAGCATGAATGGCAGAGCTCCCCCGTCTCGCTGTGCTAATGCCATTATAGCCTCTCAGTATTCCCGGCTTGGAAAGACTGACATTTTCTCTATATACATTTGAAGGACAGAAAATGGCACCAAGGGAGATAGCTAGTATTAGTGCAGCAGCGACATGGATAATAATGCTGCTCAGTGGATCGGATATACTGTACGCCGAATTGAAGCGTGGGCACTTATGATTCAGATGAGAAGAATGATTCCTCTTCCTCACAGAGAGAAGAAAGGACGAAACCACACATTTCGGTGCCAGTATTATTACCAACTACAATGCCAAATGATTAAAAAGCTTCTAGATGCCCGTGTACCAGTGCATTGTAATGTAAACACATAATTTATCATGTGTCAAATATAAACTCATTTGACTAACTCTGAAATCACATGACTCTTTTTTTTTTTGTAAGTAAGGGATTGCTGCTACTTCTCTGACAGAAGGGATTGTGCTTTTAAAGTTTGTTGTGTGTTGTTGAAATGCATGAAATTACTCTTTGAGTGACACTATCTCATCTATGATTTCCATAATGTAATTTCCAAGGGCAGTTGTCTTTGATCTAGAATCCCTATTCATATCCTGTCCTGTCTAGCTGAGCCCAGGTTGCTTCTCTTTTTATTCTAAAGCCTGTCACAACAACGCTGACCCAGCACAACGCATCTAATATTCTCATATGGGGGAAAAACGATTGCAGAGCTGAAGCTAGGTTAAAGATGAATCATGTGAATGTTGTCACTTTAGCTTTACAGAAATCAACCAAACTACAAAAACCTAGCGGCTCTGTGAGACTTCACTTTGGCGAAGCAGTGCTTTTACGCTAAATGCTAACATGTTCATAATGACAATGCTAACGAGCTGAGGTTTGGCAGGTGTAAAGTTTACCATGTTCACCATGTTAGTTTAGTGTGTGAGCATGCTAACATTTTCTAATTAGCACCATACACAAAGTACAGCTGAGGCGTAATTAGTTTTGCAGATATTTGGTCATAAACGATTCATTAAAATATTGGCGTTACATGGTACCACATAAGAAAAATGACAATTCAAGAATTCATGAATGTCAACTAGACACCATTACATGTCTTCACAAAATGTCATGGCAATCCATCCAATAGTTAGGGAGATACTGTATTTCAGTCATGGCAAAAACATTTGTTTGACATATTAATAATGCTAAATAAAGTGGACATTTTGTGTTGTAGAATGAAAACATCAAGTTTGATGGTCATACGGAGCCCAGCCGGTCAAAACCCCAGCAGGGCTGGAAGGAGACTACTCTCTACAGCCTTCATAACGGAGACGGCCAACCTCCAGTCACCAAAGTCTTCACCCAGAGTGGAGCGGGCAGACACACTAAGCTCAGTACCACCTACTCTAACCAGGACCCAGGAAGGAGCAAAATGCTATCCAGCCAGCTGGAACGTCTTCTTGCAGAGGTACCGAGCGCTCAGCAGGTAGCCCCAGGTGGAAAGGCTGCGTGGCCCAAAGGAAAGCTCCACTACCTCAACTACATCCAGCCAGCTCAGAGTGACCATGCAGAGCCACAGTCTCAGGTGTCTTTTGGCTCTAAAACCCAAAGGCCTAATCTAGACAGACTTCTGCTGAAGGCCGGATCGAACCGACTGACCTCCAAAGAGCCTCTTAGTGTTGTGGACGGTAAGATCAGCTTTTTTTTTATAGCTTGTTATTTTATATCTTGTTATGGATATTTGACACTTTTATATCTGCAAAAATGTTTTTGTTTTGTTTTTCTTGATTGCATTTAATTATATTAAAATGTACTCTTTTGACTGTGGGTTCTAATTCTTCTCCCTTACCTGTCCAGAGCGATTTATCCAGAATATGGTGAACCAGCTGGGAAGGCACAGCATCAACATGGAGGCTTTGATGGGCAAAGACCTGGACCATCTGGCTGAGATCATTGCAGGAACGCTGCAGGAGGTGCACGAGGAGCGACCTGTGGTTGGGGCCCAGCCAGGACCAGGAGCCGCTGTCTCCATGGGGGACAAGGAGGGTAACAAGGAGCCACTGGCAGCCGTGCAACTGAATCAAGACCAGGACCTGAAATCAGACAAAGGGCAGGATTTAAACCAGAAAGACACACTGAGAATGAAACAGCAAGGTGGGTGTTTGTTTGGTTGAGAAAGAGAATTCAAGCTGGCAATGTTTAGAGTAGCTACGTGTATATTTTCTGTCATCGATATAAGAGTATAAGGCATTCTAAGTTTATCAATGCTTTAATAAGGCTTTGCTTTTGTAATAAGAGAAAGTGCTGCCAAATGTTTTTCTGAGTCTTTCCTTTTGAGTCATATCTGTTTTTTTCTTTGCTAAATTCAAAAGAAAACTCCAGTTTTCACACAATCTGTTCACATACATTGTGTTTGTTTCCAGGCCAACAAATAGACGGCGCAGACAAAGAGCCTGTTGACAAGGTGAATTTAAAATTACTCTGCTCAACCAACAAATTGGTTTCTGAGGGAGCGAGACATGTCCAAACTTACACTTTATTCACTTTTGAATGCTACTTCAAAGACAAAAGCTGTGCAGACTGACATTTAGTGATAAATTATTACAACTTGAACTCAAATGCACAACTGCAGGGTTTTGTCTAACTTCAGCAAATTCAATTAATGTTGTGTTTTTTATGATCCCCTGATTTTTTTGTTTAGTAAGTAAAGCTACTTAATTCCCCCTTTAATAATTTGTAAGTAAAAAGTGTCTCATTAGACCTTGGACCAGCACTCAGACATAGAAAAACGTCAGTGAATGCAAAACAAATTATTTTTCAATGATTGACATATTCAGTAGAATTAAATTCTCTATTCATGGTATTAATTAATTCTTCCTCAAAACTTGATTGACTCTCTTCTAAAAGGAAACTTATTATATTATTATTATATGTAGGTATACTGAAGTAGAAAATGCCTTCACTGTTCTAAAGAGAAATCTTCTTTGATTAAACAGCATACAGCGTTCTTCTCCAAGCTGCTGGACTACCTCAACATGGAGTCCTTCAGCGATGCTCCACAGGTCAACATTGGGCCACCAGCTCCCCTTCAGAAAATGGTTGGGCTGGAGAGTGTCCGGAGCCGGACAACACAGGGCCAAGTCCCCGTACCCCACCGCTGGGAGGAGAAGACGGTGGCCGTACCTGCGAAGGAAGGCTCCACCCTCCGTTTAACTGGTGGTGCAGAGGGGCCCGACGCTCAGGTGGACTCAGAGATCCAGAGGTGGATGCAGGGTGATCGGGCCCCAGCGGAGGAGCCTCAGAAGAAGGACATGAGAGTCAAAACTCAGCTGGTCCATGTGGGGGTGAAGGAGTTTTCCAGCAGAGGGAAGGACAGACACTTTGGCTACATCATCACCAGCTCAGAGTGAGTACGATTTAGATATTCAGTATTACATATTGTAATAGAATTTCAAAATCATAATATTCAGAATCAATATTTTATTGCCTCAGCCCAGAAAGTGTGAGTACTCAGATAGTCTCAGTTTGACCAGCAAACAATAATTATCTAAAAATAACAATCCTTATCTATTAAATATGGGCTGTTAAGCAGTTTGAACTGACCACTTGCCCCTTAATTGATTAAGGTAAATTCATTACTTTTTAAACAGTGATCAGACTATTGGTTACGAATGATGAGATGCCTTTTAATTGGATTTTTAAGCATTTTATTCAATTACCGTTTGCGTTTTGTGTTTTCCTGTTGTGCTGTGTGTATTTGCATAAAGGTCCCTCTAGTTGTTACAAACTACTTCGACTATAAATGGTGTGGTAGGGAAGATTAGTCAATGATATGTACTTGAATGAATAAATAAAATAGTATAAAATGGAGAAACACTCTTTGGCAGCTGTCCTGGGCATCGTTGTAGATGTCGACTTTTACTGACTGTAGCTCTGAGTTCTACTGTAGACAGCAGTGCAGACTGACAACAGATTGATCGAGTGTACGCCAGTAACCTCTTTTAGCTTAGTCATTGTCCCTGACAAAAAGCACCGCCAACCACCTTGTAAAAGCTGCTCTCTCACTTTTAAGTGGTTATTATCAACTGACTTGATGGTGTAGCTCACAGCTTCATATTATAGTTTATTGCTCCACTCACCGGTTGTCAGCTGTACTGTTGAACCTGTTTCAAGGCAGACTCATTTTACATACCTTAATACCAAGCATATGTCTTCTTTGTTCACTTACTTAAAACTGCCTTTGAAAGATGTAATTTCTGTCACACCCACCCACATATTCACGTCTTTATGGAAAAGAATACTGTAGTTTCAAATCCTTAGTGTGCTCTGCACCTGATTACAATAGAACGGATGATAAATCCCTCAGTGTGTGGGTATTACTGTGCTGTATTACAGCTTTAATGATGATACTTTGTCTGGAAGGGTAGCCAAGTTCTCTCCCTCTCCTTCTCTCTCGCCTCTCAGTCAGCTCAGGCTCAGCAAAGATAAGTTCCCATCGACTGTGTCTTCGCCCCTGGCCCTCTCTCAAATCCCTTTATGGCGTTATCAAGTCCAGTGTCAGTGGGTTGTCCTTCACCTGTTCAGCAGACGTGGGCTCATAAAGGTCCGATGGGCATAATCTTAGTCACCTCATTGCCACACATATAAAAACGCAGATTAAGACGTAAACACACAATATAGTTGAGTATGTGCCAGGGGAAAGAAATAGGTCACCTTCTGAATGATATATCTTCACATCCTCATCCTCATCCATCCTCAGCCCACCAAGCGGACACCTATAGTTGGCCTATTGAAGTGTCTGCATTTGCTGCAGACCTCATGATTGCACGGTTGTTATCCCCGGCTCCTTCGCACCCTGCAGAGAGGCTACGCAAACCTGCTTATCTGACAGCTCCTGACATTGTGGTGGTGGTAGTGGGGGGTTTGGGGAATAGGGGAGGGGAGCTATTTGGGGTGGGGGGAGTGGGAGGGTATGGATAGGGATAGAAGAGAAAGAGACAGAGAAAAACCCAAGGGGGAAAGTGCTAGCATCAACAACCAAGTCACTCCTGGAGCTCTCCAGTTGCTTGAATTACCGCAGAGGGATGCAAACGTGTCTGGAATTGCTTCGGCGAATCTTTAACTTTCAAAACCCCTCAAAAAGTGGAGAAAAAAGAGCCACCCACTCTCTCAAAGGTGGAGTGAATCAGCCGCTCATGCACAGCACTCTGTTTAGTGTTCTGTTGAAAAGGGAAAAAAGAAAGCTGCTGTATTGTGGTGTCAAATGCAGACTAAAGAAAATATCTCTGCATCCTTTTTGTTTCACATTTGTAACTCAAGAGGATGCTGATTACCTGAAAAACATTTAACTGATAATGTACTCTGCACCCAATGCTGCGTGGAACTGGTTCCCAGTTCATTTCACATTTCTCTGCTATGGTGTAGACAAAAAAAATTTGAACAATGTCTCATTATGATCCATGACTTTTTGGTGCATGTCACCTTGCAGTCACTTGGCAGTCTTAGTGATTCCAGGTTAAGCTGTCAGCAATGAAGTAGCTTTGTGTGTGTGTGTGTGTGTGTGTGTGTGTGTGTGTCTTTCTCATTTCCTGCATCCAGCGCGTTGGCCTGCAGATTGCCTTTGTTTGGTCTATTTCCTTGGCGATTTACTCTCTGAGTGAGAGAGCAGCCACGGACTGAGCTGAGATGAGGCATGGCTTTATCAGACCACCATTACACTTCACCTCCATTCCATTTGCACCTTATTATTCTCATCTCACCGCGAGGGAGCGTGCGTGGCCGTGTGTTTGTGTACTTTGTGTTATCATGTTTTTACTTTGAGTGTGTGTGCACGCGCGGGAAAGAAAGTGAATGTAGGCGAAGAAAAAGAAAGATGAGAGACGGAAAGGAAGAGAAAGGCGCGTCCATATGATACAGCCATTACACCTCATGCAGGTTCCATTTGCACCTTATTGTTTGTCTCATTGCTGGAAAAAAGCAGGTGATTTACCAAGCCTGAAGAGGCAGCTGATCCCTTTTCCCCTGGCACGGTTCTTTGTGTGTTTGTTTGTGTTTGTGCCTGCCTGTGTGTCGGTCTACGAGTGTGTACATGTGTGCAGTACATCCATTCAGACAGCCGTAGCTTTTGCTTGTGTGCAATGACCCATTTATGGGTATGAATTGTGGCAGCATCTCCCTAAAAAAATGGCATTTTAACGGCTGAATAGCTGCGTGTATCTTGTATGGGTATGGACTCCAAATGTGACGCCCAGCTGTTTGTGTGTTTCTCCACCAGCTCCCTCACCACTGACCAGGGCTCGGACCTGATGGAGCGGCTTGCGCAGAGGGTCAACCTCCACACCGCAGACCTCACCCAGCTCTCGTATGTACACACAAACATCCCGTACACACCCACACTGACAGGAAATAATGATTTACTTTGTAGTTTACAAGCCATATGTTGCATAAAGGATAATTGGACACATTTGAGGCATTTGAAACGGTTGTGTTTTGTGCTTTTGAGCTCGGAGAAAAAGAGAGAAGGTTGTCCAGACTCTGCAAGGAGCGTTTGTGCCACACTGGCAGAGACTGTAGGCGTGTGTTGTTTTTCTGACCTTTTGGAGTGTTTGACTTCTTGCAGGGAGAGAAATCGGGCCTAATTACCTCCAGACACATACTGATGTCTCCATTGTATTCAAAACACTGCCTCGCCACTATTGTCACTGTACGCCTTGTCAAAAAGAGAGCAGTCAAGCCATCAAACTCTCAGTTAGACACAAAGCGAGGAAGAGAGAGAAAGGGAAGCAGCCGTTGATCGAGCTGGAAATAGAGAAAGTAGTCCAGCAGGAGGCGGTTAATATATTAATGAGCGGGCGAACTGTCCTTGAACCTGGGCTGGTTTGTGCTGGTACCATGGTTCTGCCATACATTTGGTGTCAGACCATGTAGGAGGCAGAGGAGATGTGTTCGCCTAAGATCTAACAAGCCTTTCAAGACCTCCTGCAGGAGAAATGAAGTCTGGGTGGTTCAGTAACACCCGCAGCATATGAACACCAAAGCCGGCGCACTGCAGTCTGTGGCTGCACTCTGACTGTAGATACAGAGTATTCTGGCTCGGATAATAGCTACTGAGAGGGAAAACTGTACTGACAGTACTCCGCGTCTAGTCTTCAGAATTGAAAATACACACAGTGACCTCAAAATAAATGAAACTAAGGAGACGTTCTGATCTCCATCTTGAAATTCAAGCTCTGGATTTGGTTTTGATGAGCAAGAACACCAGGATATGTCATCGCGCCGGCACTGATTGACTTTCTCTTGATATCACACCTGTCATTTCATATCACTCAGAGTCAATTCCTGGTGCACGTAATGATTAATGTCGTTATCTGGATGCCGGTCAACAGCCAGTCACATTATTGCACGGTACAATCATTCATATGTACAGTGGTGGACGAGGTATCACTACAATAGTAAATGCTTAACTACAAGTCATGCATTCAAAATCTTACTCAAGTTAAATTATAGAAGGCAAATATCCAAAGTCAGAGTACTCATTTTGCACAATGACACCTTTCAGAGTGGTATATATGTAATGTATATTATATGAATGGATAATTATTACTCATTATTTGTGGTGACGATGACTCAATGTCAATATTATCTTTTATCAGCAACATTCAGTGGTATCTTATCGTGACAATACAAACATACTGTATTTTATTATCATTCTGCATGACTGAGTTATGATTCGCAGCAAATCTGATTAGAATTGAATTCCATTATTTCGTGTGCTTTTGTATACATTTGCATACATCACTGTTGGAAAAACGCCCTTATTAGTATCATGATATTGATTCTGAACCATATCACTCAACCTTACTAATGCATTAATGCAGAGGTTTTCAAACTGTGAGGCACGACTCCCCCAGTGCGGATTCTGACACAATTTGCATCAAAATGAGTCCTCCTTCATTCCATAACTGAGTCACATCTTAACGCACAGACATGATACACACATTTTGAGATTTCACGTGACTTACACTTTCCAAGATATCATTAACTCTGATGTCCACTGCGATTAAATCCATTTGGACATCATAAAAAAAGATCTTCTTATAACTCCAGAAGTTGCCTGAGAAACGTTTTTTAAGTTTTCTTCAGTTTCAAAGAAATCCGGTGATACTTGTCTGTTCATCCCTGGGTACGTTGCGAACAGGAACTGCTAATTGCTAATTTGGCATTTTTGTCCAAAGGGTGACACGCAGTGTCAGACTGAAAATTAAAGTGTAAGCAACGTTTTAGTGTTGTGGGTGTTGGAGGTGAACCTAATTCTTTATATACTGCTTTGTAGTGTAATCTTTTTCTTTTTGTTCATTAACAGTGCAAGAAATGTGATTAACAGGGAAAACACATATGAGACACGGCAAGGCAAGAGGGAGAAACAACAACAGCAAAAAACTGATATAGAAATACAGATACACTTAAATAATGATGTAATGAGGTACCTGAGTAAAACTGAGTGGTAGTAGTAGACACAAGTAGAGTATATCGAAGCTGTGTGTGTAAGGATATGGGGAATTGTTACGAGAGAACAGAAAAATGTAATAATCCTCAGGCACTGGGGACGAAGAGGTGTCAGAGTGGAACTGGGACGGGTCAGGACAGCTGGTTTTATTTCTTTCTTTACATAATTATCCTTATTATTCAAATAGTTTTGATTTGTTTTCTTTCTTTATGTCTTCCTTGCTTTCTTTGCTTCCTCCTGCTTTAGGCCACGTAGTTTCAACTAATGAATTATCATATTTAAAGGAGCAGATCTGTGATGTGTGTAAAATCTTAATCTTCAAATTAGGTAGTAGGTAAAGCTGTGAAATGAATGTCGTGGCCAAAAAAAGTACAATGTTTTCCTTTTATAAAGAAGCGTAAAATGGGAATAGTCATGTACAGTGCTTGAGTGAATGTACATCCTTGATCACAGTGCATTAAAGCTGTTAAGCCAGCGTAAAAGCCACAGACAGATGCCTTACATGAAGCTTCCGCACCATATTACACCTCATATTGATAACCGTATTCTATGCAGAAGACAAATACAGAAAATGTCATCTGTGTTGGGCTTGTTTATTCCCGTTCTCTTTTTCTTTTACAAAGTAATGAAAGCGCATTCATGTAGAAATAGCCGAGATGGAGGACGTAACACAAGCCCATTGTGCCTCTTGCTGTGCAGGTGAGTGTTTGAAAGCCTCTGTCTGAATATGAGTCGGCTGGAGTATGAGAGCTGGGTCAGAGCACACTGCCCTGCTTCGGGGGGCCGTTCGCTTCTCGCTCGCTCTGATGAGCCCTGATAGGAATACTGGAGAAGAGATACTTAAATATGCCAACAGGCAGGCGGAGAAGTATTTCAGATTGAAAATATGAGAAGGGGAGGGTGGAGGTTTTGATGTCGTTGAGATTTCAGACGCTGAACACAATTATGTTGGAGCTACTACAGTAATCAGCACCGAATATTCCCTTTTCAAAAGAGAGTTGAAATAGTAGTTTAGTGATGATGACGGGCTGGGGAACATAATATCTTCCTTTTTCAGATGACGTAAGTGTTTTACTCGTCAGAAACACTAGGGGGAGTGGGATACACACTCACAAGTCCATCCTCACATACAGTCTGTGCAGACACACACACACATACACCATGCCAATATCCCGCCAACCATTCTGCACATACACACTCATCATGTCCCAGCAGCAGAGCTAATATGAAGTCCAAGCTTACACATCCGATAACACAGGAGACAGTGTGAAGTCCTCCAGATAACTTATCAGTCTTAACTTCATCTCCCAACTGTGATAGTGTTTTTCCCCTAGTATATTTAAATAGGGTTTGCGTTGCTTGAAAAAAAAAAAAAAAATGTCAGTTCAATTTGAGATGCATCGAGATCTCTGGCTGAATCCTTTCGGCCAGGGAGAATGGAGGCAGGGGTAAAGATTGTGGAAATATTGACATTTACGAGCCCAAACAGAGCCCAGGTGAAGGCATTAGAGAAGAGCTGTGTGTGTGTGTGTGTGTGTGTGTGTGTGTGTGTGTGTGTGTGTGTGTGTGTGTGTGTGTGTGTGTGTGTGTGTGTGTGTGTGTGTG
>JAVQJD010042854.1:0-13640 GCA_036023655.1 Nannoperca australis
ACAGTTAAGCCTATGTGTGTACAATATCTGCACGGTTCTTAAAGGTTATTCTACATTGATCCACTAGTTTTGAAAATATACCCTGAGGGCTTCTTAGTCATAAGCCATCGAACCCCAAATCTAGCAATTCACCAAGTGCACAGATTTACAAGGGAAGCTGCCGTTAATGGGCGTGGCTGGTTGCACCCCCGAGCAGCTAAAGGGCTACTCAGCCGAGTGGTGTAATCAGATGTAGCAGGGTAAGCGTCCAGAAGTAGGTAGTTAGAAGCTAGGCGAGTTTCCTCAACACCAGCTTAAATATCTTTAGAATTTCTAATAGGGTAATACCCCATAAAACTACAGATCGAACCCTTTAAACGGAGAGCTAGTCCAGTGGAGTCCTGTAACAAGTGCTTTAACCGGAATCTAACACTGTGTATGAGTCGAAGTCTGAGTTTAAGTTCGAAGAGTTGTCTCTCAGATTGTAGGAGGCTTGTCTGTTGTAAGACCCTAAGCCACGTCTTTATGCTGAGATCCGATACGTGATAGGCTGGCCAAACTTCTAAGTATCCAATGAGCAGTCCAGCCGGACCTGCAATCACCGAATTGGCACCTAGAGTGTGCACAGACAAGGAAGCGGAGGAGGGAAAACACTAACAAATCCCCAACTTCGGCTTGGCATGTAACACCTCCAAACCAGATCACATCACAGTCACATTTAGAATGGCCTTGGTCCATTAATCAGCTAATGTTCAATCCTGCTTCCATCGAATAAAAACTATGTCCAGAGTCAAACCAATGCTTTCACACTCTGACCTGGAATGCACTCACCTTCTCTAGACTCGACTACTGCAACTCTTTTCTGGCATAAACCAGAAGTGACTCTCTTGCCTCCAACTAGTTCTTACTGGTTTTGAGAGACAACATCACATCACCCCAATCCTGGCTTTTCTACATTGGTTCCTTGTTTGATTTGGAATTGATTTGAAAATTTTAAGGTAGCTGTAATTAAACCTCTTCTTAAAAAACCCACTGTTGATCCAGGGGTTCTATCAAATTATCGACCGATATCTAACCCTCCTTTTCTTTATGATCCTTGAGAAAGCAGTCGCCAACAGTTGTGTATCTTTCTAAACAACAATGATCTGTTTGAGGACTTTCAGTCAGGATTTAGAGTGCATCATAGCACAGAGAAAACACTGGTCAAAGTTACAAATTACCTTCTAATTGCATCAGACATCAGGTATGCATAGGTAGGTATATAAGTGCTCATTTTGCATGCAAAATGTCTTTCAACTCACAGCACAGAACACATTATACATACGTTTTCAGGATTTGTAAAACACACATTTTGACTGTGACATCATAATTGTAAAAAATCTAAAGAACCAAGAATTTGCAAATAGGCAGTCTATAATTCCATCCAAGCATTTATTATTTATACATATATATATGTATTATAATTATTTAATTTAAATGTATATTTCTCCTGGAGGGATGAGGTAATTCATTTCATTCTGTGTGGAGTCTGTGATCTGTTCCATTTACCCCAATTTCATGCCCCTGTCTATTTCATCTTGTCACATTATAAGTACACCTCTCCATGCTAACAATCCCACAATGCAATGTGCTGCATTTTTTAGATGTTAAAATTACAGGTGTGGGACTCAAATGCTCACTACTGAGGAAATGACTGAGTGGGTCCATTATATACAGAGCAGTGAATGAGTGAACAAGGCGCAGCCTGGCTCTTCACTTTGATGCTGAGTAACAGGCTAATCCCACAAGCCAACCTAGGTTGTAAGCCAGCTAGGTAGGTAGCACGAGCAACCTTGTTAAGCTAAGCTAAAACGTCACTGGGAAAGATTAGATGTTAAATAAAAAAGTGAATTGTGAAATAGAAATAAATAAAATAAAATTAAAAATGATATCCCCAAAAATCCAAATCAAATTGTTTACATTTTACAAAATGTAATAATATGATTTATGATCATTTGTTTCATTTGATTATCTATATATGCAATTTCTTCTAAAATTGCTCTTTATCTTTCACTCTCTTCTCTTTATTAAAACACATTAAAAGGTGAACAACACATTGTCTCTGACTTCATCAGTAGGTCATGTCAAAGTCCTGTAAGAGCTTTCGTAGTGGTTTTAAAATACAAAGCAAGTTAAGCCATTTTTAAAAAAATGAAATGAGATGGAAATGAAATGAAATCATAAAAACTGTAATCTAACAGCTAAAATCAGGATGTCTGAGATTTCTTTACATAAAAAAACCCTCCCATTGTGTGATCACAGCTCTTAATGCTACAAGTTGTGTGCAGTAACTTTCTGTGTTGTGGTTGTCACGGAAATGGGTTGCTGTAAAGCATGAACTTAAATCTATCTTCTCGGCTTCAGTGTGTTCAGTCAGGACATCTTTCTGCTAGTTTGTTTGAACCACGCCATCACAGCGTGATCCTGTTTATAACTTGTGTGCATTCAGATGGTGCTGGTGGTATGTTGGTGGTTCTGGTGGCTTCTGACAGAAACCGACCTGGAGTCCCTCTGGTGGAAGGTTCTGGGAAGAGCTCAGAGGTCCTCACGCTGCAGGTATATTCATGAAAACAGGTAGTTGTGGCAAAAAAATCTTATTTTCTTTAAAAAGAAAACGAAATTAGATTGAGATATTTCATATGGGCCATACAACAAATTTCTTACAGTTCCCTCCTTCACTCAGACAACATTATGCACTTTTACTACAGCTGACTGTAAGAGCACACAAATCTAGACTGTCTTTGATTCTCAGTACAGAAAAACACGGTGACTGCTCTGGAAATGTCAACTACTCCTCAACTGTCCACCTAAATCTGTTTCTGAATCCATCTGAGGCAAGAAAAGGGCCTTGAAGCTGGAGAAATAATGTTCTCTATTTTCATAGCTACCACTCCTAATTTAAATGTTTGTTCAGTAGATCTTGGAGGTCGGCCAGTGACATTATCAGCTAAACACTACTACAACGATTTGTAAACATTTCTATTTGAGCTCAATGGACTCACGCTGGATGTTCCAGATTTGAATCTCTGAAATCTCTGAAAAACTGAGCTGGTGTGTGTCTTTGCATTTCTATCATCTTATTAGTAGTTCTGTGAAGCTCTTATATTCTATGTTCTCTGAAGCATCATTGACCTCAAAACCATAGATGATAAATAATAATGATAAATAATAATAAATGTGTGTATGTGTTTGCAGGATGTCCTGCAGCTGCTTGGGCAGAGAGCTGATGCCCCCTGGGGTGTCCACCTGCGGATCCACACTCAGCAGCTTCTGGAAGATTCTCTCAAACTGCTGCACTCAGCTTACAGCAGAGAGACGCTCTACAGGCCGGTCTGGATCAGCATGGAGGGTTTGCGAAGCACCGACAACACAAAGGTACGTAGCTCCTGCCTGACTGGTCTGTTTCCACCAACATGGGTTTCTGATACCCAATAACTTTGCTTCACTTTCTACTGATTTCATACCAGAAATCAGAATTTTCTCTACAGCACTTTATTCCTGTTAGATTAATAGTGTAACATTTGTTTTAGCAGTGTCTTAAGAAGTCTATGGCAGGTTTAATTAATATCCTGTCACACCGCACTGGCAAGGTTTCTCTGGTCAGACAAGGGAAATAAATACAAACAAATCCAGTATCTGTAGTTAAAGGGCCATGCAAGTGGTTTTGCATATTTCAATCTATTTACTACAAAACATAAGTACGTTACATTACAGCTAACAACTTTGCAGATGACACCCAGATTTTTATAGCAGAGAACTGTATCTCTGACATCAATATGGGTGACCCAAAATTTCCTCAAGCTACATCAAGACTAAACAGAAGTCTTGGCTATTGGTTCAGAAGAGCAACAAGGGAAACTGTGCCTTCAGTTTCACTGTCAGTTCACTGTCTCAGCAGCTCACACCTCAAGCAAGAGATCTGGGTGTTATCGACTCTGACCTAACTTTCTATTTCTGTACTGTAGGGCAATGGGAACATATGCCTGCCTAACAGAAGGGAGAAGTACATGTGTAAAATATTATATCAAACTGTACAGATTGAAAAATATATATGTACATAGTTTGCAGTTAAGTAACTCAAATTTGCAAAAACACTGTAGGAGATTCTATCATATGAGATGTGGATGATGCTTACTGGCCCACACCAAAGTGTTGAGAAAAGGTCAACATTAGGTCAATATATATTTAAACTAATATGTTATACAGAATCACTGTCATTCGTGTATCAGAGATAAGTGTATTTTTGAGGCGCTTGTAACTGTGCTTCTGTTCCACTATATACAGTACAGTAGTGTTAACCCCCTGTAGTAACCTCCGCCTCTCTTTCAGGAGTTTGTATCCACTGTAGAGAGACTGTTCCCTTATGTCACCCTCGTCCTGACAGAGCCAAACTGGCCTCCTCTGATCCCAGCAACAGTGACAGACCTGTCTCAGAGAATGGCTCTGCGTCTGAACACATCATCACTGCCAGGAGGACAGGAGGTGCTTACCTCTCTAATGGGCATGATGGACAGATATGATCTTATAGTGGAGGACACAAACAGCAGTGCTGGTGCTTTTGCGGCCTTCAAAGAACTTATGAGCCAGCGTACAGGGAGAGCAAACACAAACCTGTATGTGATATCTGACCAATCCTAACTGAGAATGGATTCAATTCAATTCAATTTTATTTATATAGCACCATATCATAACAGAGTTATCTCAGGGCACTCAATCACATGGAGCCGGTCGAGACCAACTTCCACACACAAAGACCCAACGTTCCCACCATGAGCAAGCACTAGGCGACAACAGCAAGGAAAAACTCCCTTTTAACAGGTAGAAACCTCGAGCAGAACCAGGCTCTAGGTGGGCGCTCATCTGCCTCGACCGGTTGGGTTGAAGATGGGATGGATATGACCAACCCAAAATTACAGCACTCAGGAAGAATCTTTTTCTTACAGTTTCCTCTTAATGTAAATAGACATATATCTGAGTGACACTGCAACATCATTGTACAGTTTTTACAGTACAACATCCAGAATGTTATCAATCAGTGCCTGAGTGATAGATTGGAGGGCTAATTGTACTGACTTATCACTGATATATCAGTGTATACAATGTTTGATGTACTATGTTTGCTTTGTTGTCTTGTTTTGCCCTGAAATAAAATAAACACTAACACTAGTTCTCTGAATGACAGCAAACATACTACACCTACAATAGGTGTTACTTACATGTATAGTGACAACCTTTGTACCTGTCAATTTACAAAAACAAGGAGTGTGTTGGTATCCATCTCATTTTTTGGTTTTCTTAACATTGAGCATTACACCAACAAAGAGGTGCTAGCATGGCTGTAGACTAACCCCGTTAGTATTTTAGACTCTGGGGATGGAAATGAATGTCAGTTGGTACACCATGTTGGTCCAGACTGACATATATCAGCCATTGTGTCTCATGGTGCTCCAGAGAATGTATCCATACTGACCCTGACTTTTCCTATAGCACCACCAGATGGTTGATGTTGATGAAATGTATTAACAACTTTTGGATTGCCATGAAACTGTATAAAAAGATGGACGACGCATCTCTACTTCCTCCTATTGTACAAAAATGAAGCCAAAATATCTCAGATACAGGAGCTACTATCTTACACTGATGACGTCTTTTGGAGCCAGAGTCTGTGATCCATGGTGGAGCCGCGGCATTGAGTTCCCACTCATACACCTGCCATGACCAATCATGAGCACACTCATAGTTGTCAATCATGACGTGACACCTTCTTTAAATAGCATTAATGAATTTAAACCGAATGTATCAAACAAATTAACACTTGAATAAACATCAGCGTGATAAGAACTACCTAAAATGACAGAAACCATCTTTGGGAAAAATTGAATCAATGTGACTTTTCAGTTTGGTCCATGTCCCATCCCAAACATGGAAGGAGCCGGGGTTATGACCTATTCTGCAGCCAGCCACCAGGCAGAGATGAAGATGTTTTACTTCACTGTTAAGGAGCTGTCATGTTGTCATCTTTAGTCTATGGTGCAGACATTCATGTCTCCCCTATGGAGCTGTAGAATGTAACTAGTGTGAATGTTGATTAAGCATCATTATGTGAGTGTGGGACAGCTGTGAAATCGTCTTTAAAATTTCAGCAAAAATTGCTCCCCTGTCCACAATCTTCACTCTTCATACGTAATTTTTACAGAGGATGTAAGAAAACCTGTGCTCTTTCATAAAATGTAACAATTTAAACCACAGGACCTACAGTTTTTGAACTGTGTGCCTTGAAGTATCATAAACTCTTCAAACCGTCTCATTGACTGTAATGTTGATTTGGCTCCTACAGTTCGGAGCAAAACGCAAATCTAAGGGCTTTTGAAACTGTGATTTAGCCATAATTTCTTAACTTTATCCACACAGATTATACATCTGCATGTTCAGAAATATCTCCTGGTACTGACGGTGAGGTCGTTTTACCGATGCCACCTACGGATTGTTCACACTGATGATTTTTCTGAGTAAAACTTTTGCAACTTTCTCTCTCTTTGTCTCAACAATGACTCAGCACTTTTAGGCCCAGATAGTCAGACACACAGCTCTGTCTCTCTGTTCTGATTGGTGGATTGACCTCTGACCTGTTGATATGTTTATAAACTCAAACCCATTTCTGTCAAAACAAACACACACACACACACACACACACACACACACATTACACACCAACACGTGCAGGAGCTACCAAACACACACACACATTACAGACTAACAAAAACATACACTAACACACAAACAAACATTACACACCAACATGCAGACGTTACCACACTCACACACACAAATTGATTTGTGGGTAGCCTTACTCCCTCAACAGCCTCTACTGCTGGTACTATTTCAACCACCACTTCTGCATGTTTTAAGCAACACAACCCTCTAACTATTTCACTTTTCAACTACTTTTTAAACTATTAAGCTTCTAATTTTAGTTCATTAGTTTTTTAATGCTCAGCTTTTTAAGCACATTTAAGATTTTATTCAGCTATTTTTTACTTTTACTACTTTTCAAAATTCAAAGCTTTTAAAAAATATATTTTACAATGTAAGTCTATGTAGAATCCTTTTCAACCTGTTCTACTATGAACTTCAACTTTCAGCTACAGACTCCATTTAAACTTGAAACTGTTCACAAGATGTTCAGCTATTCAACTATTATTAAGGCAAATGTCTTTCAGTTTTCTACACTTCCAGCAATGCTTTGTAATTTCTTCTTCTGACTTTTACTTCTACATATTTTAATCCACACAAACAATTGAACTGTTACAACTTGATCTTTAAGGACATTTATGCCTCTATTTAACTTTCTTTCCACCATTTATACTCAAAATATTGTTCTTTTCTGCAATTTCAGCAGTGTTCAGCTAATTAATTTCAGCTTTCAGCATTCACACGCATTTTCTGCAGGAAATGCAATTTTGTCTAGTTATATTTTGTTGTGTAGTTTACCATTGAATTCTGATTGGAAGGACACCGCAAACAAACATTTTATTCAAAGTCCTATGAAAGCATTTAATAAAACAGCAATGTTTTCTTTTATCAAAAGACAGATGTTACTTTGTGCTACATGCCGGCAGAAAATGGAGGCAATTCTCTTACCACTTAATGCTACTGGTGCTTAATGTTAATCAAAATGAACCCCACGTTTATACAGTTAAATGAACATTTTCCATAGATTTACAAACAGAATAATTACTACTGAATGAGCCTTTATTTTGGATTTAGTCTTTATTCTGAAATCAGATCTATGTCTACATCTGATTCTGGTTGAATGTCAAAGTGAGTGATAAGAGTCCAAAGCCCAGTTTGAGACTGGTTGAGACAACAACTTACAATGTGCTGGTCTGCAACAATCTGGAACCTACCAGTTTACAGGTGAGACAGTAAATTGTTTCTATAGCAACAACTCTCTGTACGTCCGTTCTGTTGGCCTTCAGGCTTTTTTTGTAGCTGGATATTATTTGTAGCATTGTGATAATGACTTACCTGCTACAGTTGCATTTCTAGAATTTATGAAACGTGATAACATAAAGAAATGAGCGGGTCGAGATGACCAGCTGACTTCACTACAAGCTGATTGGCTGTTGAAACAGGTGAAGTACCTTACGTTCTACAACCAGCCACTGGAGGCTTTACAAATTGAGTCGCAATCAGCTGGCTTAAGTTGAGCGCTGTAACTTTTTCCTGCAACATTCTAAAGCGTTTTCGTCTCATTGTAAATCTTTAGTCTTAACTGGTCTTTTAAGGCCTAGATTAGTATTTACTCACTTTATTATGATCTTCAAAACTTTTACGTTTTAGATTTTCTGTAAAAAAAAAAAAAAAAAGAAGTTTTAATGCAAATATCATCTTCGTTCACTGTAAAGTGTTATTCTTAACATGTTGTATAAACAGCAGCTTGACCTAACTCTGGCCTCGAAAGTTCCACTGACTGTTAGTGGGCCTTTGCAGCACCCGGCTGCAGACAGACTGACAGCTTTATTGTCACAGGGAGGGACTGTCTGTATTTGCGGCCTGGTATTGGTCGGTTTGCTGCTCTGCGCCGGACTGCAGTCTGTTCCTGGTCAGGTATTGGCTGCAGGAGCAGAAAGTGTGGTAGAAAGAGGACGAGAGGCCAGCAATATCTGTGGAGATGTAGGGAAGAACCTCTGGAGATGCCTGGTTATAGTAACTGATCTGAAAAAAAATCCAAACAATAAAAGTGTGTTAAAATTCGGAGTAAATATGCACCTGTTTAAATCGTTATTCGTCTTACCAATGACGTGTTGTTTTTGGTCTCCAGTATGGTAAATCCAGCACACAGAACCTCTCCTCTGTTATACTCTTCAGTGGGAGGGTGAGTAGGAAGGGACACTGATCGCAGAGCGATGACATATGGATCTCTGAGAAGAAAAAACAATAACTGTCAGTAAATCCTGCAGGATAGAGGAGTGTGACCTGTAATTGAGTCATTCTACTGACCCACTGCCACACGGCTTCCTCTTGGAAGCCAGCAAGATGAAGTCCTGGAGAATCCCTTCTCCCTGACTGGCTGAAGCCGGGGAACCCACTCCACCATGAGACACTGATGGGGTCACCACACGATACAGGAAGTCATCATCGTCCACCCGGTGAATCAGCTCACATTTCCTGATTTAGGAACGGACACAAAGAGATTTCTAACGAGGATGTTGATAGAAATGTTGTTGATTTGAAATAAAGTGAATGGATATTGACTATATTTGTTACATGGATAGTTCCACATTTTGGAAAAGACATTTATTCTCTTTCTAAAGTTAGATGAGAAGATTGATACCACTCATTCTGTACAATAAACATGGAGCTAAAGTTAGCTACGTTAGCTTAGCATAAAGTACGCTAACTTGGCTCTATCCAAAGCTAACATACTAGCACATATAAAGCTCATTAATTAACATTTTATATGCTGTTATATGCTTATATTAAAACTGAAGTGTAGGAACAACATCATGGTTTCACAGGGGGTTTAGACCCAGACTGTTTTACATTAATATAGCTGACATACAGAATATGTATAGATTTGTTTTCTGAAACTTTAAAGACTTTGTACTGACACCTCTGATTGGACAATCCACATACAGTGTGACCTGTGATTCTATTTGGCTACACTCTCTGCTGCCTGCCTGCCAGAGTCCAGACTAAATTAAACAAATAAGGCTATTTGGGCTCAGTAAATTGTGAACTTTGTATTGGATGCAATATTCATTCCTTCTGCACTGATTATGAACTTGAACCAAACTACACAGTTCGGATTCTTCACTTCTAAAGGATCTTTTCTGCAAGAAGCAACATGTTAAGTTATCACAAACAAAAACATTTTAGGGTGCAGGAGCTTAGTGTTCTTCAAAATAAAAACTTTCTGGGAGTCCTAAAGAGCTGTTCTCTGTTGCTGTGGAGAAGGTGTCTGGATCTCCCTCTCCCCCCCAACCATTTGAGGCAGATGAGTGCCCACCTAGAGCCTGGTTCTGGATCTGGTCTCCTAGTGCTGCTCATGGTGGGACTTTGTAAATATAAGAGTTGGTCTTAACCTGCTCTATACAAAAAAGTGCCCTGAGACAACTTTGTTATGATGTTGCTATATAAATAAAACTGAATTGAATTGTTGTGATTGGCAGCAAACAATTATTTTTCAACTAAGAACTTGAACTTCCACCTGTTTCTTCTAAAAGCCTACCCTGAGCAGTCATAATGTATACACACAGTTAAGACACAGTTTGTAGAGCTTGAATCCATTTTTTACTAAGTGAGTGAGTGAGTGAGTGAGTGAGTGAGTGAGAGTGTGAGTGTGTGTGTGTAGCATTACTGATAATGCCTGTCCCAGCTCGGCCTGTTGCTCAGCTCAGCCAGCAGACAAGAAGCTCTGTCAGCAGGAATATCCACCTCCGATTCCACCCTGAAACTCAACGTGGACTTCTGCTCCAGGGTGTAAAGACGAACCTGGGAACAAAGAATCACGTGAAACATCCAGCTCCTCGTAGGGAATAGGAAAAAACAACACAAAAAAAACCTCAGCAGATACCTTGTCTTTCTCAGATGTGACGCGCCAGTTGTTTCTAGCAGCCAACATCTTCAGAGCGGAAACATTGTTAAAGCTCAGATACACCTGGAAACACACACACACACACACACACACACACATTTTGTTTTGATACATAGCATTGTGCCCCTGTATGTCACCTCTGATCCTGCTTTGCTCAACAGCACATAAGCAGTGTTTCTAATAAGATATATTATTAATACTGTAAGGAAGTTTACCACAAAAGGTGTTGAGAGATTGAAGTAAAGGTATGCATAGGTATGTAGGTTGTATACCTATAACCTCTGTGTGAAGATGGAAGAGTTACAGGCCAAATGGAATGCAGCTTTAAATGACCTCTTTCTGTGCATATATTCAAGTATATAAGAATGGAATTGGAAAAGGGTTTTATGTAAAAATACCAAAATGGATTTTACAACTCTGCCACGTGCTGAAAATCTCAAATTCTCCAAACAAAATAGTGGCCGCTATTCATTTTACAAACTGTGACATTAGAATCTTTTTTCGATTCTTGCTTTTTATTCATTTCAGTACAACATGAAAATCAACCTGCAATCTATCAGGTGCTTTTAGAAGTAATATACGAGTTGCACTAAAAGGAGAAACTTGTATGGTCCTTGAATCATGAATGATTAATACTTCACTTTCAATTCAGTTCAATTCAATTTTATTTATATAGCGCCATATCATAACAAAGTTATTTCAGGGCACTCTATCGCATGGAACAGGACGAGACCAACTTCAAATATTATACTGACCTTTGACCATGGTAGCATTGTTTATTGTGACTTGACTGAGTGAAATGGTTAATACAGAGTTACAAGTCTCTAGTTTACTGTGTTATCAGTGTTATTTTCCATGTTTATCTACATGTTGATAAAGCAGGTGTTGGTGAAACTATATCCTCTGATAAGTGAATATTATCTCCCATAATATTCCCTCCAAAGTCAAGCGTAAGAAAATAAGTAAAATTAAAATCATAGTTTTTGTGGTTAACTCTAATAGTGACATGAGCTGTTTTTGACTGGCTGAAGAACAGACGTGCTGCTGCATTTTGGACCATTTGCAGCTCTGTTAGAAGAGCATAGAGCACGAGCAGAGGCAGCAATGCACTTCCTGTGCCTAGTCTGCCGGAAAGTAAAAGAAAAAGAAGGAAAATGTTTGCAAAGACCTTAGCGTGCTGATAAAACAATACAGTTTTATACAATACAGGTCTATTCTTTGGCGTGGTCCAGGCAAACCAAATCACCCAAGACTTTTATATGGCGCCAATGGAACACAAATGAGTATGTACTTCCACACAGAGGACATCAGTACAATGTGGCCCAGGACACATTCATGTATTCATGTGAGTGCCCTGAGATAACTTTGTTATGATATGGCGCTATATAAATAAAATTGAATTGAATTGAATGTACACACTGCTAAAAGAACATGGCCATATGCAGCCTACACCACCAAATGCAATGTGGTAGGGTTGTCTGATGAAAAAGGACAGATAGAGCAGGGTATCATCAGCATAGAAATGGTGTTGGTTTTTGGTCCAGAAGTCATAGGATTTGTGATACCTATTACTAGGTGTTACTACATTGTTGACCAGTTAGTGGAGTGGAAGTCAGCACACAAAGCTGTGCCAAACATCTCAAAGTTCAGCCATTGAACTGGTACATTTGTTAGTCAGTTTAAAATGGTTTTGCCCGAAATGTAGTCTGGCACTTTCTCCATGTAGCCATTCCTCTCCACATGTGACCATTTGGACCAAAATGAGCAGTCGCTGTAGTGCTATTCATAGTACATGTAAATGGTACTAGTCCTGAGTGATTCCTGAACTTCTTCCTCACCTGGTTTGTGGGATCCCAGGGTACAGACAGAGGAACCTCACCCTGCTTGCGGGAAATGATGTACTTTCTGAAACAACAAAAGAGGAGAGTAATTAGAAGTTGTTTCTGTTTAAATATACTCTCAAGTGAGCAAAACAACACGATTACATTAAAACTGAGTGACATTGTCCTATTAATGTCAAATAAACCCTTTGTCTGATTAAGCCTTTTCAAAACTCACTCATGAACTAAAAAATACATGACATTCATCTATAAACAAAACAGTTCCTGTCACAAGGACCACGAAATAAGCTTTAATCTTTATTTACCCTCAACATTGTAATTATAATGTCTATCTATCCTGTTCTTTTTAGTCCAAACAAGCTGAAAATATCATACAAACCATCACTTCAGGCACACAGAGGTGGATCTCAAAGCTAAGAAAGTATGTGCTCTTCACAGGAATAGACTGACAGGTTACCTGTCCAATCTGATCTTCTTCCTGGCTATGGCTTCTTGAAACCGCCTCTCTCCTTCCTGTGAAGACAGAGAGAGACACCTCAAATAAAATATACATTTTCAATATCCCTTATTAAATCATGCAACACTATAATGTCAATGAAAGGTACGACATACAGCATTGTCTTCTTCTGCTTATCTGGGGCTGGGTTACGGTGGTCTGAATTCGGCAGGAGTTGTGCACATTTTCACTTCTTTTATAAATACCAGTTTATGTGCGGGAAATAGAGTATGCATGTATGTTGTGCATACGCATCATTTATACATCTGGCCCCTGGTATACATGTATAGAAGACTGTGAAGGTTGTTGTCTCAGTTGGTTGTGTTTCTTTTGTTCTTAGTACTCTTATCTTCAAATTCATACATTAACCAGTAAACATAGCAACTTTCACCCTGCAACTTTTCCCAGTGTGACTCATGTAGGGGTAGGACACTGTGATAAGAGGCGCTTTAATGAGCAATCGTCCTTCAAAGGCTTTATGAGTGACGACATACACTACCGTTCAAAAGTTTGGGGTCACATTGAAATGTCCTTATTTTTGAAGGAAAAGCACTGTACTTTTCAATTAAGATGACTTTAAACTAGTCTTAACTTTAAAGAAATACACTCTATACATTGCTAATGTGGTAAATGACTATTCTAGCTGCAAATGTCTGGTTTTTGGTGCAATATGTACATAGGTGTA